>WWET01004057.1:75005-97639 GCA_011038615.1 Limnodynastes dumerilii
TTTGGAGTAACGTAAAATTGGCACGCCCACACGTAAGTATTTACGTGACACATACGTGAATGGCCCATACGTTCACAAATACGCTACGTTAATGTGCGTATTTTCTATGGTGCGCATGCGCAGTGTGTTAAAAACATCGATTTTACGTCTCCGCCACGCGTAAATTCGCTTAGAAGCGTTGTTCTGGTTCAGGCCCATTATTTTTATTTTTATTTTTGTCAGACCGACATAAATACGGCCAATTAGTAGTGGGAACACGTATTGACAAGCAGAAAAAAACACTATTGCTCATAAACAGAAATAGACAAAAAAAAACATTAATGAAGAGTGGGGGGATCAACAGTAGGGGGGTAATTCCCTGGGACTACCACCTCTACACAGAAGTCAGCAGACCAAAGGATCAACCACCCACAGTTGATATCATGGACTGGCACTAGGTGAACAAAATAGACGATAAAGATTTATTAAAGTGGGTTATTCAAAGGGTAACCACCACTGCACAGAAGTCAGTCAACCTCCAAACCCCACCCAATAGAAAAAGGGAGGTGCATTAACAGTTAGTCACACTATGTGAAGTGATTCAATTCAATTGACTCATTGAGACCGTACAGGGACATGGTGTTAAGTCTGAAGATCCGCCCCTAGAAGTACGGTCTATCACTTCTATGCCTTTTATCTTCAGGACCTCAGTTTTTCCCTCATGCTCAGTGTTCACATGTCGTGACACTGAGTGTTGCCTATTGTCCTTTACAACATTTCTCGTGTCTCTTGCGGTCTTTTAGACCGCATATACGCAATCTACGTATCGAAACGATACACAGATTACGTACAATAGCTACTACGCATGCGCAGTAGCTACTGTTTATTGAACTACGTCCGTCTATGGAAGACGGACGTAGTTCTGGATCCGGCCCAAAGACCCTATCTTCAAAGAAAATGAAAGTTTATTCACTAATAGAATAGAGCGTTTCGAACGATCTTTGATAGGAACAAAAAAAGATAAACTGGAAAGGGATCAGTTAGACTATAAAAATGAAAAAGTAAGAACACATAACCAGAAATTTGGAAATAAAAGGAACAATTACAAGAAATTTAATGAATTAAAGAAAGGTCAGAACCCAGGGAATGGGATGAGAGTACCGCTAATAAAGGATACTCAATGTGGAACCACTGAGAATCCAATAGATCTCTAGAGGTAAAGGACCTGGTGCTAATAATGTCATAGTGGAAACAATAATGAATGAATTGCTTCCTCTTGCCAACAGGTATCACCTCTTCCAGTTAACCACCCCCAAGAGGAGAAGAGGTTCCGGTGGAGGGGATGCAGAGGAGGAACAAGAGGGAAACAAAACAAAGACCATAAAAATTGTCTAATAACGAGCCAAAAAAATAATGGGGCAGATCCTGAACTACGCATTTCCGCGAATTTACGTGTGACAGACACGTAAATTCGCAGATTTGTACGCACTGCGCATGTGCACCGCAGAAAATACGCACATTCACGTAGCGTATTTTCAAACGTATGGAGAATTCAGTTATTGCTAACGTAAATACTTACGTGTGGGCGTGCCAAATTTACGTTAGTCAACAATACGTGTGTTTTACGTGAAGTAGGCGGGGGGTGGTATTTAAAGTGTACAGTATGGGCGTGCTAAGCTGCGTACGTTCGCGTAGTCTGTACGCCCGTTAGCGGACGTATTCTGTTACGTTACGAAAAGTTAAGGTAGGGTTTGGGTAGCGTAATTTGAGAAAATACGTCCGTGCAAGGGGTGTGCCGTGGGGAGTGTATTGACCTTACGTGTACGAAAATACGCACCGCTAAAATACGTACACACACACGTAGTTCAGGATCTACCCCAATATCTTTAACTTATCATCTAAAACACTGAGGAAGAGCAAACTCTACTCACTAGAGGTCTGAAGTTTGCTCCTGTCAGTAGACCAAATATATTTTCACTTTTTGTGGATTTAAATAAATTAATTAGGGGGATCTGTAGAAAACCAACATAATTTTTTAGACAAACCGGTTACACTTTCCATGACCAATCCTATAGAAAGGGAGGCGCTACAAAATCTAATTGCCCTGGAGGCAGAAGGAGTTGGCCACGATGAGGTTATTTGCTCATTAGTAAATCCTCCAAAGAAAAAATCGGAGTTCTATCCCCTTCAGTGCAAAAAGGATTTTCTGGCAACCCTTAGTGATTTTAAAGACTTGTGCCATATAACTGAGAAAAAACAGATCAAAGATAACCTTAGTGGAAGTGAGAGACAAGCCATAAAAACACTAATGGTAGATAGCCAAATCATTATCAAACCCGCCGATAAATGGGGGGGGGGGCTATAGTGATACTAAATAGATCAGATTATGTGTTGGAAGCAAACAGACAGCTTCACTATGTGAAATTTTATGGAGTTCTGGTGAAAGATCCCACTAAGGATTATCTGGCTGAATATGATAGTTTTATAAAATCAGCAAGAGACAACGGTGTAATATCTTGAGAAACCTGGGGGGTTTTGTGCAATAGGTTCCCCACGACCCCTACTTTTTACTATTTCCCCAAAATTCACATAACCCTCACATCACCTCCCGGGCATCCTATAATTTCAGGTGTTGGGTCCCTCACAGCTTCACTGTCTCACCTGATAGATTGCTACTTACAGCTTCTGGTAGTTCCTCTTAAATCATATATCAAAGAGACACAAGCATTTCTCCAAAAATCTTGGCGATCAAATGGAAAAAGGGTTATAGGCTCCTCACGTGTGACGTAGAGTCTTTATACACCAACATCCCTCATGATAAAGGTGTAGGTCGGATGACCAGAGCGACGAATAGGTGCATTCTCTGCCAGATATCTAAGTCAGAACATTTTTAGTCTGGCAATTGGAAGTTAACACACTAAACTGCACCTTAAGAGTCCTCTTCAAACAAGGAACTGTATACCTAACAAGATACCCTTTATTTGAATACGGGCTACCAATAATCCGACTGTGGGTCTCTAACTATTTACAATATTGTCTCCTGTGTCTCATCTTTAAAATAATATTACAGAATTAATCTGAGGTCGCTAATAGTCCAATTTGCGGATAATTCCATCTTATCTACTTACAAGACTGTGGATAACTGCTAAGACACGTAACTGAATTTTAGGGACCAACTACAGCTATCGTTGTGATATATATATATATATATATATATATATTTGACTTCTGGTCAATCTCCATATATATATATATATATATATATATATATATATATATATATATATATATATATATATATATATATATATATATATATATATATATATATATATATATATATATATATATATATATATATATATATATATATATATATATATATATATATATATATATATATATATATATATATATATTTGACTTCTGGTCAATCTCCAATTGCCAAATATCAATTATTGGCGGATTATACTAGCTGCCTGATCAACAGCTAGTTTTACCAAAGTAGTACAGTAGTTATTGACGTATGTATTGATTACAGGATTTAAGGAGTGCCAAATATCAAATATTGGCGGATTATACTAGCTGCCTGATAAACAGCTAGTTTTACCAAAGTAGTGCAGTGGTTATTGGCTATAAATGTATGTATTTATTGTTTGATATATTTATTTTATGTCTTTTTACTTGTAATACATTTTTATGGTTATAAGTAACTCTTATTGTTTGACTACATAATAAATATTTGACTCTTGAAGCGCTCTTCATTCGTTTTACATCTTCAGATTACACAGTCTTCTTCTGGATATTGTCTCAGACCGTGGTCCCCAATTTGTTGCTAAATTTTGGAGGTCATTTTGTCATTCTCTACAAATTTATGTCAGTCTGTCATCCGGATACCATCCTTAAACTAATGGACAGACAGAAAGGGTGAATCATGCCTTAGAACAATATTTGCTTCTCCTCGTCATGTCAAGATTGGGCGGATTTTATTGCTTGGGCGGAATTCGCCTATAGCAATGCTACTCACACGTCAACAAAGTTCTCACCATTCTTTGGCAACTCTGGTTTTCATCCTAGGACAAATTCACTATCCTCTCCCACTTTTATTAACTGCTCTTGCCCAGGTACATCGGGCTTTTCCGCACAGATCCACATGATTTGGAAATTGGTCAATGCCTCTACACAAGGCCGCTTTCAAAGCAAAATCCAGGGTTGCTAAACATCGCGCTAAATGCAGGTTCAAAGTAGGTGATAAGGCCTGGCTTTCTACAAAAAATATTTGCATCCGTCATCCCGCTCCCAAGCTTGGACCTCGCTTCATTGGTCCATTTCAAATTACAAAAAAGATCAATCCGGTGGCCTTCTGTTTGAAACTTCCTCGAAGTTTACGTATTCCTAAAACTTTCCATGCCTCCCTATTGAAACAATATAAAGTATCCAGGGATTTTGCTCCTTCTCCTAGACCCGCACCAGTGATAATAGATGGCCAAAAAGGAGTTTCTCATTCAATCCATCCTATACTCCAAGAAGGTTTAAGGGAAAATTTTGTATTTTATAAATTGGAAGGTTATGACCCGGAAGAAAGGGAATGGATTCCTTTTAAAAATATCCACACTAACAAACTTTTCAAAGAATTTCACAAATAGTTTCCAGAGAAACCTGCCCCTAGCGGTCGCATAAGTTTCCATCAAGGGGGGTAATGTTACACACCTTACTCTCTCTGTTGTATGTGTGATTTATACGGCTCTGTACACTGCAGGGCACCGTGAACTCAGTAAGGGAACAAACTTATAGTTTGCAGGTGTGCACTGTACACCCAAGCACTGGCCCTGATTACAGAGATTGAGAATTAGCATTTTGCTTGGCAAATTCTTATAAAAACAATTCAAGTAATCGGATATTCTCTGTAATAAACTTATATTCATGCGGCTCAAATCAGGTTTTTAGATAGTAAAAAGGACAAGCCTTTTGCGCAGACTCTAGCCGCAAGAGCTATAGCTGAAACAGAGGGCTCCCAATATATAAGCTTAGGTGCAGTACATACACAATAATAGTCATTGGTCTTCAGTGCAGTAGTGCAGGGAGAAGGATGAATGCCGGTAAGGATCTTATCCGCTGGCGGGCGTATATCCGCGTCGGTCAGCTATGAATAGGAGAATGTCACATTCAAAGTAGGGTTGGGATCGGTCCCGGGTTCCAAGGATTGAGACAACCGAGATGGGATGAAATGAAATTGAGCAGGTTTAATTGGGGATGGGTGCATACAGATGAACACAAGAAAAGAGTCCTATGACAAGTATAAGCAGAAAACAAACAGGTGCTTGGTGATTGAATAGTCCGTAAATAGAGACTTGTGATGATGAGAATGTCCCAGTAGGGTGAACAAGGTCTGAATAGATGGCGGTAGAGCCGGTGGTAGGGGAACCGGCGTTAGAGGCACCAGAAGCTGCAGGGTGAACGTCAGTACCACACGACACAGCGGGGTGCAAAGTCCGTAGAACTGGCGTCCGCAGGGTTGGGTCAGTCGGACTGGAAAAGCAGAAACTGGATCAGCAGGAACTGGGTTGGCAGGAGCTGGGTCAGCAGAAACCGGCTGACCAGGAACTGGCCAAGGCAGGAGCTGGATTCAAGGCAGGAACTGGATACAAGGCAGGAGCTGGGTTCAAGGCAGGAACTGGATTCAAGGCAGGAGCTAGGTAGCAAGGACTGGATCCAAGGCAGGAGCTGGATTCAAGGCAGGAACTGGATACAAGGCAGGAGCTGGGTTCAAGGCAGGAACTGGATTCAAGGCAGGAGCTAGGTAGCAAGGACTGGATCCAAGGCAGGAGCTGGATTCAAGGCAGGAACTGGATACAAGGCAGGAGCTGGGTTCAAGGCAGGAACTGGATTCAAGGCAGGAGCTAGGTAGCAAGGACTGGATCCAAGGCAGGAGCTGGATTCAAGGCAGGAACTGGATACAAGGCAGGAGCTGGGTTCAAGGCAGGAACTGGATTCAAGGCAGGAGCTAGGTAGCAAGGACTGGATCCAAGGCAGGAGCTGGATTCAAGGCAGGAACTGGATACAAGGCAGGAGCTGGGTTCAAGGCAGGAACTGGATTCAAGGCAGGAGCTAGGTAGCAAGGACTGGATCCAAGGCAGGAGCTGGATTCAAGGCAGGAACTGGATACAAGGCAGGAGCTGGGTAGCAAGGACTGGATTCAAGGCAGGAGCTGGATTCAAGGCAGGAACTGGATACAAGGCAGGAGCTGGGTTCAAGGCAGGAACTGGATTCAAGGCAGGAGCTAGGTAGCAAGGACTGGATCCAAGGCAGGAGCTGGATTCAAGGCAGGAACTGGATACAAGGCAGGAGCTGGATTCCGAAGTACCATAAACCTGGAAGACCTGATTGTTCTGGCAACGTTGGAACAGTGCACAGGGTTTAAATAGAGAGACCTGTGCACTGATTGGCTTGGGGACCGAAGAGGCAGCTTCCCATTGGTGGCCTTAAGGAAATAAAAGCAAACTCAGAATAATTATGACAGGGAGCAGTATTTTGCAAATCCAAAGAAGGCTAATAAGGTTTTTAGGGCAGCAAAGACAGAAGCTAAGGAAAAACTGGCCCATTGGTATAAATAGGGGACAAAAGCTTTTAGGTATATAAATAAGGGTGGAAAACTTAAGAGGGTATAGTAAGGATCAAAAAGGGGAGTCTTGTTTAGGATTATAGGGCTATGGCAGATCAATTTAACAAATATTTTTGTTCATATTCACAAAAGAAAGAGATGAGAATGGACCACTGTTTACTAGGAGGACTATTAATACAAAGGAGGCTATTATTACTGCTTTCACTAAGGACTACCAACTACTGACCAGTAAGATTAACATCAGTAGTAGGGAAATTCATGGTAACACTGTTAAAGTAACAAATTGTACAATATCTTAAATCCAGTTACTTACAAGATTCCAAGCAGCATGGACTTATTGGGGGAAATCATATCAAACAAATCTTATTGAATTTTTTGAATGAGTCACTAAAGTATTAGATAAAGGGGAAGCTGTAGACATAGCTTATCTTGATTTCAGTAAGGCTTTGGACACTGTGCCACATCGCAGACTGTAAAATAAACTGTAAACTTTGGGTTTGGACTCAGAAATAGTTGCAAATATATGATATGGTTAAAAGATTACCAGAGGGTTGTAGTAAATGGAATTCCTTCTGGGCATTGGCTAATTTATAATGGGCGCAGGGTGTGCAGTGCACATAGGCCTTGCAGACAAGAGGGTCCCATGGTACACACCCCGCACGCAACTCCTAGTCCCTGCACAGTACACTATGGGGTAGATCCAGACCTATGCCCAACAGTGAATTTACGCAAGCCATTTGAGTAAATACACTGTCAGGAAACAGCTGCACATGTACACGGCAGATGTTCCCTTAGCGTAAGTACTATTGCATGAAGTTACGTACGACAGTACTTACGGGGAAGGGGCAGACCCTTCCCTTACAATTGCTCTATCCCAGTAATGCGTGCGGGGGTCTGGATCTGCACCAATATCCCAATAACCTTATATAGAGCCCTTCTTTGATCTGCGGCAGCAGGCAGTGGCAACTAAGCAGGGGTGAGGGGAGGGGCATGGAGTTAAATCACCTGGCCTTGACTTGGATCTTAAGCTGAGCAGCAACTTCTCTATTTTGGAGCTGTCACTTAGTTAAAAATAAGCCAAGACAAAATTACGCAAGGAACAAGAGAGACCCCTGCAAAATATCACCACTCATATACTGCACACAAACGGATTAAAAAGTAACTTTTATTAAATGCTAATTAAATAGTTGCCAGGTGAAAAAAAGAAGAAAAATCACAATTCCTGAGCTAAATAGCACTATTGCACAAATATTAAAAACCCAGTACACAGTCTCCATTCCATATAGCTCTGTTACTCACCCCCACCTGTCCATACACACCGGTCAGTTAACTACCTCTTTACTAGAGAATTGAGGCAAGGGGAGCCCTGCTAAGCCCTGTTTTCTAAAAATCAAAGAAAACAAAAAGCCACCTCACGGCGGCACTTTACTCCAAACGGAGCCCTAGATCACCCTATGCCCAAAACAGTGACAGCGACCTTACCGGTTAGTGCAGAGTGGAGGTGAAGAGATATAGGAGGGAGATCAGCTGGACTGGTAGCTGCCAACGTGCGTTTCGCACTAAGCTGTTTCAAGGCGTGACTGTCAATGAGTCAAAGGTTGCATTAAATCACCTGAGTAGCCAATCACCGGAATGCCACTACGTAACCATAAGAAAACAATATAACATTTCATAAGTCAGTTGCACCATAATTTGCCCTATAGCCTTTATAGTTTCATACATTTAGTGTGTTATTATATATAGATAAATCTTCAGCAACTATTATGCAAGATAAATAAATAAATGTGAAGTATCGGTCAAAGCACTGCTGTACTTAACCTAAGGAAAGGCCGGGTTCTAGTGTCTAAACCGTTATAAACATGTCAATGTCTATCACAAGAGGAGAATTACATCCATAGCTCAAGCAATCACCTAGACGTTATTAAATCAGCATTTGTAGGTTTAATATATAGGTAACAATACCGTTAATCAAGAAATACTGATATGCCGATCGTTACAAGATAGAATAAAGTGTCAATCATGGCATGGCTTTGTCCGTGTTACAAAAAGGCACTGAGATATAATAACCTGATCCATTATTACCATATTTAATTTGCTACCTGTACCAATAAAGAAATTTCAATCTTGGCTTGTCAGCCAGAAGATATTGCTAGTGGTAAGGTAGATGAAAAATAAAAAGAAAGAACATTTTTAAATATAGATTAAACTATAGTTAAGGCGGGTTAATGTAAAGGAGTGCGATTATAAGGGATAGAACTAATCAGTTGGAAAGATCTAAACGACCATACCACAGATGTAATAGGGAGAGGAATTAGTAGCAAAATGAGAGAAGAAGTAATGCCCCTTTATAGATCAATGGGAAAAAAATATATTATGTTTCTTAACAGCGCTGTCTTACCGCGTCCTTTGTCAAAGAAGTTTCTTTGACAAAGGCCGGTGCTCGGCTGAAACGCGTCAGAAGAGACAAACCAGCTGATCTACGATAACCACCACCACGGACAGAGCCCTTACCTCCCGCTTCCTATGCTCAGCTTACCCGGGTAAAGCATCTGGACACCGTTAAACAACGGACGCGGTAAGACAGCGGCTCCCTGCGTGAGTGGGACTTTCTTAAAATTCTGTCCAACAAAGGACAATCATCTTTACCACAAAAAGACTGTTAATACCATCATTTTACCCACTCCTTGTACCAACGTAAAAAGGAGGGAAAACACAATAGTCACAGACTGGATAAACACTTCCCACTGTGTAAATTGGTTTTACCAGCATCAAACACCACTACTAAATTAATTAACTATTTCCTCCAAACGAGATAACTTACCTATCAGTTATACTCAAAATCTTTTACTGGATTAATTCAGGATTAACTAACGCAAAGGACCTAAGGTGAAACCCCAAAAACCAACCACACCACGGTCTTACTAAAGAAAGAGTAATCTCTATTTTTAACGTATTCTTAATAAAAAGGGTTTATAAACCACATCAAAGTTTCATTAGTGTTTTCTATCTGCACCATAGCGCTGTTAAGAAACATAATATATTTTTTTCCCATTGTGCATTTTTTGGCTTTTGGAGAAGCCACTTATTATTGTTTTATACAGCTGCTTCACAGCGCTGAGTATCTAAGGAACATATCTACATACATATCTGCACAAAGTTTGTTCAGCTTGTGTTGAAATACTACGGAAATGGATTGTTGGTAAGAAGAAAGCTTTATCTTTTGGCATTTGGCATTTGCCATTGCTATAATTGCTCAGAGACTGTGCAAAGAAGAGCAACTAAAATGGTCCATGGCCTGTGTCACAAAACATATCAAGAAAGGCTAGAGGAACTAAACATGTATACCTTGGAGCAGAGAAGGGAGAGGGGGGATATGATAGCAGCTTTCAAATATATCAAGGGTTGTGACTGGCTAGAGAAGGATGGCATTTTTCAAAGTAAGAGGAGATAAGTGTCTTTTTTATTTTTTTTACTGTATTTTTAATAAAAAAACAATTTTACAATACAATGGCTGGCTCTGCATTTTATTTAACATCTAAGAGGGACATTTCTATGGCACAGCAGGCCCTGGACCCAGGGCATGCTGGCACTTGTGGTTCTCCATGCACCATGCGCACAGTCTAACGAGGGCCTGTTTTTCACTAGAGCCCCTGCTAGTGGGGACAGGCTGGGCTGCAGGACACCTGGGGCCTCATTTACAAAGCTCGATTTTTAAAAAATTGTGTGAAATCGCGTGATTTGAGCCTCTGAAGTCACATTGCGGTATTCAGAAAGGCTCAAATCGTGTGATTTTAATGTGGAAAAAAATATCAATGGCAAACATCGCTGGACAGAAATCGTCCAGATGTTTGCCATTGAGAAAATAGGAAAAAAAAAATCGTCCCATTCACTAAAGGAGATTTGAAGAAATCTGCTTTAGGGTGATTTAAATCACCAAAAAAAAAAAATTGCAGCCAGAGAGCTGCGAGATCCGGCTGAGGTGCCGTCCCGGAGCATCAAAAACACATGTCAACAGAGTTGACATGTGTTTTTGTGTGTCAGAAAATAAGTGCAGCATGGCTGAAATCCTTAGCCATGCTGTCCTGATATAACTACAAGGCTCAGAAATGATGAGCCTTGTAATAATATCAGCGGCAGCATGGCTCACGATGTCAGCCATGTGTGTGTCCCTGTGTGTAGTGTAAAATAAAAAATATATCGTTCACAATAAACATACATTAAATATTAAAATACAGTATGCATGTAAACAAGTTATAAACCCTATCTAACATTGTCCCCTACTGTGTGCACTTACCTGCTGTGGTCATCTCTCCTAAGCTATGTGTAATGTGTGTATTGTATCCTGTGTATTAAATAAAAATCTTTTTACACTCACAGTTTGAAGTCTTCTTTTTTCTTTATTTCTTATAGCTGAGATGAATTTTCTTTACTTGATTGAAGTCTTCCTCTCCGGTGGCCAGTCTTCTTTCTTCAGCTGCTGGTGGACGCTGCAGGACGCTGCAGAATTTCTTCTTCCCGTCAGGATCTCTTGAAATGCCGCTGATGCCGCTAGGGGGCAGTACTTTTTATAGTGGAGATGATGTCACAAACAGTAGAGGACTGACGTCATCTCCACCGGCATCAGCGGCATTTGAAGAGATCCTGACGGGAAGAAGAAGTTCTGCAGCGTCCTGCAGCGTCCACAAGCAGCTGAAGAAAGAAGACTGGCCACCGGAGAGGAAGACAAGTAAAAAAAATTCAATGTATTTTAATATTTAATGTATGTTTATTGTGAACAATATTTTTTTTTTACACTACACACCGGGACACACACATGGCTGACATCGTTAGCCATGCTGTGGCTGATATTATTACAAGGCTCATCATTTCTGAGCCTTGTAGTTATATCAGGACAGCATGGCTAAGGATGTCAGCCATGCAGCACTTAGAAAATTTTCTATGTGCCGCGATTTGCAGCGATTTTTTAAAGGGCTAATCGCAATAGTTTTCTATTGAAAATCACCGCGCCGCGATTTATTTAAAATCACACCATCTCGTGTGATATTTTTAAAAAACAGTCAAAATCGTTTTTTACTGAATACGGTGATTTTTGAAAAAATATCACATCAATATCACCGCGAGATGGTGTGATTTTATATCACAAGGAAAAAATCGTCCTTTGTAAATGAGGCCCCTGGTCACAACCCATGGAGGCGACACCCAGAGAGGAAAAGGAAATAAAGATGGAGAGGAGTAAGAAAGGGTGAGCAGGCAGAAAAAAGAAAGTGGGAGAAAGAGAACTAGAAGGGATTAGTTCTGACAAATGACAAAATGACAGACAGAACAAAAATACCACAGTAACAACCAGAGGAATGGGCCAGGAAGAAGAAGGAGAGAATGCTGGGTAACAAGCAAGGAGACACTGAAAGCAAGGAGACACTGAAAGCAAGGCAAGGGTGAAAGATCAGGGCACTCAGATATAACAAAAATGCAAGAGGCAGAGCACGAGGCAAGATCTGAACAATGACCCAAAGCACACCTCCAAATTATGCAAGAACTATATAGGGAAAAAGCAGGCAGCTGGTATTCTGTCTGTAATGGAGTGCCCAGCGCAGTCACCAGATCTCAACCCTATTGAGCTGTTGTGGGAGCAGCTTGACCATATGGTACACAATAAGTGCTCCTTCAGTCCAATCCAACTTGTGGGAGGTGCTTCAGGAAGCGTGGGGTGAAATTTTTTCAGATTAACTCAACAAATTAACATCTGGAATGCGGTCTGCAATGCTGTAATTGCTGCAAAAAGAGCATTCTTAACAAAAAGCAAAGCTTGAAGGGCAAAATTATTATTTAAAATAAAAATAATTATTTCTAGCCTTTACAATGTCTTGACTATATGTTCTATTCATTTTGCAACCCATTTGACTTTTGAACGGTAGTGTATCTATATATATACACATACAAATATACATATGTGAAGATACCACTTTCACCACTTTCAAACGCAGTTATAAAAACACAACAGTAATTTATTATAAAACATGAACACAACACTATATCCTATCCATACACAGTGATAAAACTATATCCTATCCATACAAAGAAATCAATGCCAGGCAGAGTCACTTCTCTGTCCCCTTCCTGCTAGTCTATGTAGCTTGTATCACCTGACTCTAAGTTCCAGCTGCTGTCCTCAATGCCACAAATATTTCCCCTCTGACGGCACCACAATGCCTGGTCTGAGTCTCCTCCCAAGGTTCAAATAAAGTCCTAAACAGTCCCCAGTGATACTGCAGACTCCGGTCTGGATAAATGTCTTGAGGGTCCCGGCCGCTCGGCCAATGCTCTCCACCAGCGTGGTTGGGCGCGGCGACAGAGGCTCCCTGTGTTAGGCAGCCCCATTAAGTTCTACAGCACCTACGAGCCTCTACCTAGAGAGGGAGGTCTGCGGAAGATCCTTGGTACTCAGGACTCTGTGCTAGTAGAGGTCCCTACCTCAACTCCAGTCAGTTAAGGAATCACCAGCACTTTTGGGCCCTGGCAGAGGTCTCACCTCAATGCCAGAATGGATCAGAATCTCCCTCCAAAGACCCCTCTCTGGCTTTTTACCTGGGACACACCTCCAGGCACTGAAGACAGCCCCTCATAGTCCTAGCAGAGGTGATTGGAGAATCAATAGCTAAGTGACATCTGTTCATCAATGTCTAGGACACTATCCAGTCCCCCCATACCCTGTCCATACAGGAGAACTCCCCGCTGTTTTGGCCCCACTAAGTCTAGCTCAGGGCTAGTAAAAGTTCTTTGATGCTGATAACCCTTGGCCTTATGTAGATGTGTGATAAGGAGCAGCCACTGCCAGACTTAACGCTTTACAATCATTTGTGATGTCACACACCTTCAGTTTCCTGTAGAGGGAGGAGGGGTAGAGTTCCCCCCTGGCCTCTTCCTGTCCTCTGTAGTTAGGGATGACCCTATATGGGCTTCCTGCACCCCACCACATATTACTCCAACCATCTGCCTGGCATTACATACACATCACACCACACAATAAACATTGCTATAACTACCTGCTACATAATCCTATAGCACATCACACAATAACCATTTTATAATTACATGATACATAACACACTTCTATAACTACAGAAACTTCATATGGTAAATGCAAAATATAACACACACAGTCTACATATTGCAGAGGTTACTGATACAAGTGTCACAATAGCTGTTCTTCATAATAAGTCCAGGGTTGATGACCAGGGCTGGGAAAGTAATACATCCAGGGACACGCCCATCTCGTCACAACATACATAGAGTACTCAATATACAGTATATTATATGTCCTTCCCAGACCCATAAAATACCCTACTTACATTATAGTGTGCCATTACTGGAAACCCTAATATACAACATGCATACTTTTCATAGGTTGCCATCTGTAGACCCCTAATATACCCCACTTGTATTATAGGTGGGGTATATTAAGATATCTGGACACGGTACATTAATATATCCCACACATATTACATGTGGGATATATTAGGTGTCTAGACATGGCACACTACTTTGCCCTTGGTTTAATCATACATAGCAGATTTGTTAAGTGAAACTCCTGTGTTACATTCTTGGCTCTGTTTTTTTATATTGCATTCATCCTGGTTTAGAACTAATCCCCATTAAATAATCTCTTAAAAAATAAGTTTAATTCCCACAAATAGCATTTGTTTACTCAGGAAACACCCATCTATAAATAATAAAGTAAATTTAATAAGCATTTGTATAAAATAATTAAATGATTAAGCTCCTTGTAAATTTAATTTAAGATAAAAAAAAATTTCCTATTTCCAATTTGCTATGTTCCTATAAAAGAATAAGTCTCAAGTTATTGCAAGGAGGCATGTCAAAATATATCTGTCTGCCTAGATCCATGCCAGAACCATAAGTATCTTGACAAATAATATTTATACAGTGGGGTTCAGATACAGCCATGGTAGGAAAGCTAGATTGTAGCCCATTAGTAAATCATTAAAACTTTATTTACCATTTAACAGCTGTTGGCTTCCTGCAGAGATCAGACAATGGAGCTGACACCACCCATTAAATTTACAGTCATACACTCTCTCTGTAGGACATTGGGTGATTTGAGCTCCATTGTTTGATCTCTGCAGGAATCCATTACCTGCTAAATGATAAGTAAACAAGTGTTAATGATTTCTGAAGCCTCATTTCCTTGGGAAAGGTTAATATAACATAAGAGCAATAATCTGTATTGATGATCTCTTACACAATATTTTTTAGACATTTATTTTTACAACGTACTAATTTGAAATCAATTTTTAAAAAGAAAACAGAATAAAATATCATTGTGGTTGTGGCATGCCAGAGACGGCCCTAGGCTGACATTAACCTAGGGTCCGGAAGCTGTAAATGAAGCGAGAGTGGCTAAGCTTGTAAGCGTGTGACTTATTCATTGCTCCCTCCATGTGGTTGCTTGGTAACCCTTAGCCCCACAAACATAGGCCAAAAGAATAGCCCCCATGTTTATCTCCCACAATGAGGACAAAATACATCAAGCAGAGGCACAGCTAGAAAACAGAACCCAAAGAGGAGACTATATCTGACATACACTAGAACTATACAGCTTCAGCCACTGCACAACTGTACAGAAGTATGCGTAAAAGGACTCAGATTTATTACAAGAGCTTTTAACTGTATGCTAAATAAATTGTACACCTCGTGAATGAAATTTCTATTAGACTAAGCAGAAGCAGTGGTCAGCAGATTTCATAAAGGATATATTTCAGCCATGACAATTGTACAGATTAACTAGACAGATGAAACCGTAATATAAATATTAGGGTTCCGATTACAACTAGATACTACCAAAAACCTATACTAATGTTTATATACATATTTTACTACCTATTTATGTTTTATGTTTATTTGTCTAGGTGTATTTGACACAGGTATAGGCAACAAGTTGCACTCCAGGAAACTACAAATCTCCTGATGCTTTGCCAGGTTTCAGCTATGCCTATGCTGTTTGAGAATGCTGGAAGAGGTTGTTTCACAACATCTGGAGTGCCAAAGGTAGCCTATACTGTACATGTGCTCTATATTCCTGACATACAGGAATGCAATATCCATTGGTTCATCATACAGTATTGGAATTAGTTTGACACAAACAGTTGTATATTAATTCTAAACCAGGGGTAGGCAACCTTAAACACTCAAAGAGCCATTTGGACCCGTTTCAACCAGAAAAGAAAACCTCGGGAGCCACAAAACACTTTTGATATCTAAAATGGAGATAACACTGCATATATAATTTTTTTTATCTTTATGCTATGTATAAAAAAAAACTATAGTGTGTTGCATTTATGAAATAAAGAACCTGCTCCTTTTGTGTCCCTTATATTTGTCCAGTCTCCTATTGTGCCCCTTATATATGTCCAGCCTCCTTTTGTGCCCCTTTATATGTATCAGCCTCTATTTGTTCCCCCTTTATATATGTTCAGCCTCCTTTTATGCCCTATTTACACATGCCACCCTTTTGTGCCACCCTTTTGTGCCCCCCTTTATAAGTATATCAGCCTCCTTTGTGCCCCCTTTATAAGTATATCAGCCTCCTTTGTGCCCCCTTTATATGTGTATTAGCCTCCTTTTGTGCTCCCCTTTATATGTGTGTGTCAGCCTCCTTTGTGCCCCATTTATAAATATATCAGCCTCCTTTGTGCCCCTTTATATGAATATCAGCCTCCTTTGTGTCCCCTTTATATGTGTATTAGCCCCCTTTAGTGCTCCCTTTATATAAATATCAGCCTCCTTTGTGCTCCCTTTATATGTGTATTAGCCTCCTTTGTGCCCCTTATACACTATAAACTTTTTTTAAAATTAAAAACCCCCTTACCTGTCTTTATTTTCTGCCTCCTGCTTCTGCTACTTTCTCTGCGGCATGGTGCATGTAATGGATATACAGGGAGCCCTGTAGGACCAAATCTATTTCAATGAATAACACTGCCTTATAGCGTTATTCAAATAAATAGATTTGGCACTACGGAGCCCTGTATATCCAGTACCATTATGCCAGCCAGTGTCTGTGTGAGCCGAGCTCTATGTGACCGCAGCTCGGGGGCAACGTGACCTAAAGCCCCCTAGGAGGAGCCACAGCAGACAGCTGAAAGAGCCGCATGCAGCTCCGGAGCCGCGGGTTGCCGACCTCTGTTCTAAACGTTTATCACATACATGACCAAATGTTAATAAAGTGGTTGAGGTTAATCTATATCTATATTGCCAGTCGTGGACCATAAGATTTCTGCTAGATCAGAAATTTGTTAATTACAATACTCATTTTCAGAGCACACTGTTGAGGTTGGGTTTTAATTAGTACCATGCAGTTTTACTTCTATAAACCTCTTTTATGAACTAACAAAGAATGGAAGTTGCTCAATCAATTTATAGGTAAATGTGAACAGGTGCATGAAAGGCAGGGGTTAGTCTGCTAGCCACAGAAACAAAGGGAAAAAAAGACCCAGCACACTGCCATAAACCAGTAACAAACTATACTGTTCTATCTGTAAAATAAAACACAGAAATGTTTGTTACACATATTTGCGCAAATATGTGATAAGCCACCGTCAAGGCCTTTCTGTATATGGTGGTCCTAACTCTATCAATGGGAGTCCCACTATCTTTCATGAACTGATGATCATTAGGGCAATAGTCAAAACACTAACAATCTGGCTTTTACCTCGCTTCTTAAAAGGGTGTCTAGAGTTTGACTACACTGAAGTCCAGCTGGTTGTGACTTGACACTAGGCAGTGTCACCAACATTTTAGTCTTTGAGGATAAGAGAGTACTCTCTACCACTCTGCATTATTGTCACTTATCACCAATTATGACTGAATTAAGACTACCAGCATTATTGTTGTTATTCTAATGTAACTGTTATCTCTAGTGCTCTGACTGAATAATAGTAAGTACATGAAGTTATAGAACATACAGTAGATATTTTGGTAAACTCAAATTGAAGTTTCATTGCTAACCCCATCAGTTCCTCATCTGACTCCCCTTTGAGTAATAACTTTTTCCTTACTCATCTTTGCTCAAGAAACAGGCCAATAACTTCTTCTGAAGGCCCCCACCATGTAAACTGGAGTACTATGATCTAAAAGTTAACATTAATACAAGAGGGTAGTTGCTATGAAAATCCCCCTAAAAGTGAGGGACTTCTTCTAATGCCTTAATATGAAATTACTTTCTTACAAATAAGCTAAATATTATTATACTGAACAAAGACTTCATAGTCATTTCTGCAATAATCCACTGCACCAGAAATTATATAATCCTTAGGTATTAAAACCTTTTGAATGTACCTCATTTCCTGTGTCAGCAAAATACTTCAGAAGCTTCTTACACTATATATCCTATTATATATGATCTATGTGTTATTCACCTAATATTAAATCATTAAATTATTTGACACGTGCTTTCAAAGAATTTGGCCGTGAAAAAATGGCATGAGTTGTTTGCTTGGGAACTCCCACCTTTAAGGAAATAATTAAAATAAAATAAAATTTTCAGTCTGGAACATCCTGGTTTTTCATTCTTGTAAAAACTAATTAGTATTAAGCATGCCCTTGGAATGTGAGACATGTAGACCTGGCTGTATAAAAGGACCTCATTCAAAGTATCTCAACAAAGCATAGATATTCTCTCAATCTTACACTTACCCAAAAGCCAGAAACAACCAGTCATGTCTGGAGTTAAAGGAGGACATTGCCAACAGAAGTCCCAGTGCAAGGATCCTTGCCAGAAGCAGTCTGTGTGCCAAGACCCATGCCAGAAACAAAGCATCTGCCAAGATCCATGCCAGAAGCAAAGCATCTGCCAAGATCCATGCCAGAAGCAAAGCATCTGCCAAGACCGTAAGTAATCAGTGGGTCTTTTTTTAAATAAAAAAGTATTATTAGCAGTAGTAGCAGTAGTAGTATATAACTGCCACTAACTTTATGTAGCATGCACTGATTCACTGCAATCCAGAGATTGCAAATTCTATAGTTAATGTGTAATAATAAATCAAGTGGAAAGAAATGGCAAACAGCAAGTCAATTTTAAATTTAAGCATAATTTTTAGCAATAACAATAATTATTTTATTTTAGCTATATTTTACACACACAAAAAAAAATGTTGCTAAATTTCCATTTGGAGGAGATATTCTTTTTTGAGATTCAGCAACTAACATTACAGAAAGAATTCACTTAGCCACAGAGTCTTCGTGACCATCTACTAGGTAGTACTGTATGTTCGTTTTTTGATCCAATTCTCACATATAAGAAGTGATAGATCAAACTGGGGGTCTAAAAACCATATTTGAGTATTTAAGAGTCACATCCTGGCAAATGAATGTCCCCCAGTACCTTCATATGTTGTAGACTATAACAATCATGGATTTGTAAATAAGTAAAGCCACACATGAAGAATAAAAAGTGCAACTGTTCTTCCATATTATATTGTTTGTGAAGTGATATCCATTTATTACAAACAGAGATACCCAGCTTCACTGAATAATGCTCAAAGCTTATTTGTGACTCTATAGTTATAGAGAGTTGTTCACTACCTAAGCAATGTAAAATGCTGCAGTACTGTGGTATTAAATAGAAATCTAGTTTTGTAGTCAATTAAATTCTTAGTATTATATGAAAACCTATATTTACTAAAACAAAAAACAACTGTCTGTTTTCCAGATTATAAGAAGCAAATTTGTTATAACCTTTACCATTTGTTTGTTTCTTCTGACCGTCAATGTTTGAAATTATAGTATAAAGTAAATATGTGTATATTGTTTCTTTCAGCTTGTAAGGCTGTGCAGCAATGCCAAAGCTCTGGAGGTCATCAGAAAGGTATACCATGTATATATATACACACACACACACACACACACACACACAAATACACGTTCAAATAACGAAACAAAAAAACACTCTTTTCTTATTTTTATTTGTAATCCAAAGTTAAGGTTTACTTTATTATATATTCAGCTAGACAGCAATTTAATTCAAGACTCTTTATTCATTACAAATTATGAAGTCCAATAAGAGCCAAAAATATTGTCATATTAAATACTCATCTCACATATTTGTATAGCAACATAATAGTAATCATGTTAGTTAAAAATCTCAATACTAGATGAAGATGAAAGAATCATGGGATCAATAATCATTAGTGTTATTAGCCCTGGCACTTCCCCTGCTTCCCCTAGACAGTCTCCCTTCATATCAGGGTGGAGCACATTCGACCCCTTGCCCCCTGGCTTCTGTCGCCCCTGTTTATCAGTTATGCTTTTTGTTTTAATAAATTACTTCAGTGAAAAATGATGCTCAATGGGCCTGATCCAGACCTACGCTCATGAAAAGCTCATGTGCATAGCATATTTATGCCAGCGTACCTACGATGCACTCCCATAGGCACTACCCTTGTTCATACTTACTCTTGCCATCTTACGCCCAGCAATCCCTACGTTAACTTTTCTGATCGTAACCGCGTGCGTCCGTAAGCTCCTTGCGTAGTTACAACGCTTAGCACGCCCATACTGTACGATTTAAATGCATCACCCCGCCCACGGTGCATATTTACGAAAAGCATATGCCAGACACTCCCCCTCGACCGTAGTTACAAAGTTGGCACGCTCAAGGCCCATACGCTCAGAATTTCTGAGCGTAAGATGAGTGTAACATCTGCCCCGCACATGTGCAGTAAGTACACTTACGACCATCATAAAAACGCTCACGAGCATAGGTCTGGATCAGGCCCAATGTAACAAAAAAGGCCAGTCATTAAATTGATCTCTCTGTGTACTTCTTCTGAGCACAATTACAATAACTTACATTTCAAAGTAAGTAAAAACATTTCAAATAGCATTTTAAAAAAACACCTCACTTTGTGATGAAGTTAAACTGAAATCTGCACTAAATGAAAACAATAGTGAAAACTTTTTGATAAATTTCATTTTCAAATACAATGATAAATTAAAAGTCTGTTAATGTACTTTCTATTCATCTACATAAGCCATTTAAAAGTATTTATTGTAATTGTTGAACTTATAGTGGTTTACATTTACAATGCCTGTTTATTAATCATTTATCAAATTTCATAGAGATATTAGAAATTATAACATGCTATAGTTTTGTAAAGCTGGATTGCAAATCTAGTATCAGTCTGAAAAGCATCAGCAGATGATTACAAAGGTAATCAGTTCTAAATGCATGAATCCTTCATAAACATTATTACTATTTTATTATTATTTGACAGATCCTTGCAATCCCTGTGCTCCAGACCCATGCCAGCTTCAATCAAAACATTGCTAAAAGAGCAAAAATACATCACTGACACCACAGAGGAAGCGGAATAAACTCTGATTGGTTACACTATATACATGGCTAAAATATCTAAATGAATACTGCATGTTTAAATAAATTGAGCATATGAAATTGTGTCTTTGTTTTATATACACTAAGCGGTGACTGGATCTGCTATGGTTAATACAGGATTTAAAAGTTACATGAATTTGCTTGACTAGATGAATGGCAGTCTAACAATAAATTTGATAGTACAATACATCTACATAAATGTTTGTTATACACATTTGCAAATATATGATAAGCCACCAGCTACTATTAAGGCCTTTTTGCTGTGGTGGTCTGAACTCTAACAATGAGAGTTCCAATATTAGGTCACATTAAAAGGCAGGGTTAATCTTAACAGAAACTAAGGAAAGAAATAGCCCCAGCAACACTGTCAATAAACTGTAACTAATCATACCATTCTATCTGTAAAATAAAATGCAGAAACATTTGTCACACACATAAGTAATTATATGATAAGCCACCAGCCACTATCAAGGCCTTTCTGCTGTGGTAGTCCTAATCCTAACAATGAGAGTTCCGGTATTCTAATTTATATATGTATTGTAGAGTTGAACTGCTGCTAAAGTTCAATCACTAATCGTCTTCCTGTGCATTTTATTATGGGTCAATTCATATATGACATTACTTATACAACATGTAGACAACTTCAGGCACAATAAATAACCTGTATCTGGAAGAAGTTCTGAGATAATACTTGCATCACTGGACCAAAGCCAGTTTGAAAAGAGGAAATTAGATGGAAAAATTACACTTGGACAAAATCATGTTTAATAAATAATTGTATTGTTTACATGCAGGGAAAATGCTTTCCTTTTGCTTATTACACACAGATAATATTAATTTTTTTCTTTAAACTACCAATGCCTGACACTCCGCATACACCATTCACCCCACCTACGAAATGAAGAGACTGACACCATAGCTTTTGGATTAAATAAAGGGGGCATAGATTTATTGATTAGAATTATTGGACTATAACTTAACTTCACAGAAAGGTGGCAACGTAGCAGGTGAGGTGAGTCAGCCGCAACACCGGTGATCTAATAAGGAGGACAGACAGCCCCTGCCCTTGGCGCTCAAACCATGACTAAAGTTGTCACTACCTCAATCATAGTGCACGGCATGGGGGGAACCGCGCCGGCAGATCAGGAACCGGCCACGAGGCTGGGCATACCTAATGTACAGTCACGAGGCGTGCCAAGCCATGTCTACACCAAAACCTTTCCCATGCGCCAAAAGGATGCTGACTCACCCACCTCTACTGCCTATCTATGCCCCATCTGAAAAAGAAAAACAATGTTAGAAAAAACCTTAAACATCTATAGGGAGGGAGGGAGGGAAGGAACTCTGCAAGAAGGATCCCACTAAAATGGCCGCCCGCCTTATAAACCCCAGGTTACCCCGCCCATACCCGCCCCCCATCTAAAACCCCATTGGTTAACCTACCCTAATCTAAAACCCCAAGGCTGAATGGTGCCAGCAGAGTACAGGCAGGTGTTTAAATGCCTTCATGCCTAGGCAGCATTCAGTTATCCTATACACTATATATACACAAACATAATATCCTATCTATACACAGTAATAATACACTATATATACACAGTAATACACTATATATACACAGTAATA
>WWET01004057.1:102703-119855 GCA_011038615.1 Limnodynastes dumerilii
TACCATCTTTGTGTGTGGATTTTTTGCATGCGGAAATTACTTACGCATCTTTCCAATTACGCTTCGTATCTCCATGGTCTGCACATGCGCACTGAATAGAAATCACTCCACTTACGCATTTTGCGTGCGTAAATTACCAGACGTTCTTAATTCTGAATCTGGTCCAAAATGAGAAAACTTACGTCAGTAGCTCAGCACTTTTTACTTAAACATGACAGCAATCCCAGATATATGAAAACATTTGGAATAGAAAAAGTCACACTTGGCATTAGGGGAGGATGCCTAGACAAGGAACTTCTCAAAAGAGAAACGAAATGGATTTTTGAAATGGGCACAATGAACCCTAATGGGCTTAATGAGGAAATTAATTATATGGTATTTTTGGATTAAATATTATCATTTTAAAAGGGATACACATCTAGTTAATTTAATCCAAAAAAAGAATAGAATGCTTTATCAATATGATAATGTGAGAAGTTCTCAATTTTTTCACATAATGATAAAACAATATATGGGATAATTTAACTCCAGACTTACTTTATTTACTCCTTTTAGTATTGAATCAACATACAATATTTGTTTATCATTTCCCATTTTACATTTACACCTTACTATCACTTTCACTTTGTTTTATAACAAAATTCACGGTGTTTATATAATAATATTTTCTTCATCATTGCACTCAGCTTTAGTCCACTGTCACTCTCACTCTCACATTATTTTAGTTTAATCTTTCATCTTAATATTATTATTATTATATTCATATGTGTTCTCTTTAAAAAAAATTTGTATAATTATATTTACATATAATACACAGTAATTATAACTCACCATATCTTTTTTCCTATATACGATTTTTTTATTCACGTATTTTTCCTTATTCATCATTTGTTATATTAATTTTTAACACTTATGGATTATATATTCATTATTCAGTTTGGCACTATTATCTTAATATCACTATTATTCTACATGCATTTATTACTAAAATTCTTCTAATTCTTAAAGCTTTAATAGATTATATATTTTCACTCATATAAATATTTAATTTTTTTTTTTTAATCCATTTAGTTATTTTCAAAATTTATATCAATAGGATTTATTTAATATTCCCAATATATAATATATGAGATATATATAACTTTAACATAATAATTTATTTCATAAAGATCCATTTATACTAGATACCTTTCAATATAATGTCAATGTAAATAACTACTATTTAACTGTTTAATATTATACTTATTGAAAATTATAATGGATTTAAAATGAAATTTGTATATCAATATTATCACATAACATATGCTCTTTTTAAGATTCTCACAACAGCATTTTCCTTTCTATTGATGCCCATGTCAACCAATATGTGGGCACTAATGATGAATTATATATTTTCTCCAAAACCCATTTTCACAATGAGATATTTATATATAGTATCCATACCTTATCACTGTTCTCCATTTGAACTAGGATTCTGTCTAATTGTGAGGCACATTCACCTCCTCCTTCCCCAGCCACACCATCGCTTATTACAATATCAATTCTATTATCATCTTTTCATCTCAGTGATTGCCACACTAATGGTTACTATTTTCTTATTGCTGGCGTTATGGATTTTCCACAGCTTTGTAATATTATGTGCCAGAATCCTTTTAGATTCTATAGCGCTTCCTCCGTTCTCTTTGTTGATACTCTGTCTCATAGGTTTCAATGACTCCTCTCCGATTGGCCCACAGAAGGGAGTGTCTAGCGGCGACCATTCTGATTGGTCTAGAGGCTCTTTAAATATACTTACCCGCCGATCAGCTGGTTGATGCCTTGAGAAAGCTCGCTTTCAGAGTGAAACGCGCGTTGGCGTTCACATGGGGGCTGTCTGAGCTAATGTCCGCTATCTACATCGTTAGCAATATTTATTTAATTTATTTAGCTGCCTAATACTTGCTGTTGTATTTGGCACATTTACCTTCTAAATTCACCGCTCCAGTTGCTGCTATAGAGGGCATACATTTTCATCTATACTTTATTTTTTCCCCTGCATATGGTGCTGGCTGTTTGGCACACTCAATATATATATTTTTTAAAGTGACAGCGCGCTGCTGTTTCTTTATATATTTAAGACATATTTACCTATTTGTTTGTATGGAGTTTCTTCCTGCTTATTTTACAATGAGGGGTATATTTGCTCCACATAACTAATATTGAACTCGCTATTCTGCTTACTAGTGTGCCCATACCATTCAGTTTTTTTTAGAGGCTTACCTCCAGTCATACCTTTCTAACTAGCACCTATCAATAGTATTATAATCCAGCACATACTATCAAATTACCAATTTAATATAATTATTAATAATTTATATAACTAATTACTAAATGTGCGGATTTACTAATTAAGCTGCTTATACTGGCCCTAACAGCACCAATTTTATATGAGCATCTCCTTATTATATATACCATCTTAAGACAGCTTATAATTTTCGATATGTTTGGTACCCTTATTGGTTACCTTGCTACTTTATAATTGGCACTTACCTCAGACATTGCCCCCACTTGATTTTATTTTCACTTATTGTTTTGTGTCTCACTAATTATATGTGGTTTTATATTTCACTGGCATCTGCTGCCGTTGTGTTTATGATTATCCTTAGTCCATCACAAAGTAAATAAAATACAATCAACAATGGAAACAAGTTCAAATTTCAATTTTTAATTATAATTAATAAAAATTTATATATTTTATATTTAATTTACATTGTAATTTTGGAGTGTTAGTGCACCTTCAAATCCTCATCTTTTTCTCTTTTGGTCTTTAATCTACATATTAGAGGAGAGGGTAGCACCAGTGGGCTTAATGCATAGGTTATCTAATTTTTGAATATATTCCTTAACAATCATTTTACCGTGCACTCTGTCCCACTGTTACTCCACTGTTTATTCAATTTATTGTTCTATCTTTGTAATACTAAGGATCTTTAATATTTTGATTGCGGCATTTTGTCTTTTATAAATGACATCTTGTGTTTAAGTCAGAAAACACTGTAAAGGTAGTTGTTCATTGAGGCCTCTTGGTTGAACCGTGTCTATAATAAAGATCAATCTGGCTTCTTTCTTGAGAAAAATTAAGTCCCGATCTCCTCCACGTATGAGAGGTGGCACATGGTCTATAATTTTGCACTTCAAATCAGACAATGCATGGTGTTTAAGTAAAAAATGATTGGCGACTGGTTGATCCATGATTCCTGATAGTAAGGCTTGTCTGATGGCCGACCAATGCAAGTTCATTCGTTCCCTGAAGGTGCTGCGAGTTTTTCCCACATATGCCAAACCGCAAGGGCACCGTAACAGGTAGACCACAAATCGTGTGGTACAAGTTAATACATGTTTGATGAAGTATTTTCTCCCTGACCAGGGATGATGAAAGAACTTTCCTGGTTCCATTTGTCTACAAGTGAGGCAATCCAAACACTTATAGCACCCCGGAGCTTTAGATAAGAAAGTAGTCTTCCTGGTTCTGAAGCGATCCATGTCAGTTTTCACAAGCATATCTTTAAGATTTCTTCCCCTATTGTAGCATGGCATCACTCTGAGCTGGTTTAAGGAGGGTAAAGATTTATCAGTCTTGACAATAGGCCACAAAGCCCTGGTTGCCTGATTTATAAAGGGACTTGCTCGAGTAAACAAGTTAACCCAAAGTACATAATCATTTTTAGTTTTCTTCACTTGTTGCCTCAGAAGATTAGCTCTAGGGATTGAGACTGCTTTAGAATGTGCTTGTATCAAAGGTTCATTGGGTATCCTCTTTGTCGGAATTTGTGGAACATAGCCTGAAGTTGGATATCTCTTTGCGCAAGGTCACTGTTGACCCTGCATACCCTCAGAAATTGTGAAAAGGGGAGACCTCTTTTGAGGGCTGGAGGATGATGGCTTGATGCCAAAAGGAGATTGTTTCTATCTGGGACCTTCTCGTAAAGTTCAGTGGAAATAGTGCCTCCTTTGTCGGAAATCTTGACATCCAGATAATTGATGGAATTTGTGTCACATGTAAACGTGAATTTAATGTGGTCATTCATGGAATTAATAATCTCCATTGTTGTGGAGAATTACTCAATTGACGCTTTCCATAAAATCAACAAATTGTTGATGTATCTTGTGTAAAATGAAAGCTTGCCCTTGCATAATGGATTCATCAAGAAAAGGTCTGTTTCGACTTTACACATAAAAGAATTTGCCAATGAGGGAGCCACAGGTGACCCCATGGCGCATTCCGGACACCTGCAGAAAAAACTTGCCATCAAACATGAAAAAATTCAGTGTCAAGATGAAATGTAAAAGATGTATGAATAAGTCTATCGGGGGACCATTATAGTTAGGATTGTTGGTGATCAAAGTTTTCACTGATTCAATGCCCTCCACATGGGGGATGCTTGTGTATAACGACACAACGTCAACCGTGCAAAAAATAAATTGTTGGGATTGTAAATGAAGTTCCGAGAGTTTATGGAGAAGGTGACTGGTGTCTTTCAAAAAGGTGGGCAAAGATTGAATGGAGAAAAGAGTCAAGAAATACCGCTATTGGATGACACATTGAGCCTCTGGCAGAGATGATGGGCCTGCCAGGGGATAGATAGGGTCCTTATGGACCTTGGGCAAGGTATATATGATGGGTATAATAGGTGCTTTAGTGGTCAAATATTCCACTGTTGGAGGTGGTAGCCATTTCTGTTGGGAAGCTTCTTGTAGAATGATGTCCAATTCATTTTTGAAAGCTGCAGTTGGATCCTTAGGAAGCAGCTTGTAAGTGGTGCTGTCATCAAGTTGTCTGAAAATTTCTTGTTTGTAATCCTCGATATTTTGGATGAAAATTCCTCCACCCTTATCTGCCGAGCGGATCACAATATCTGTATATTCAGAGAGATTTTTCAAAACATTTTCTTCTGACCTCGTGAGATTATGTCTAGGATGAGGGAGGGCTTGCATAGTTTTACAAACTGAATCATCCAATAATTTGGAGAAACATTTTATTGAAGAGTTGTGGCTTTGAGGGTCAAACTTTGATCTGGGTTTGATTTGATTATAGATGTTATTGGTTGTGTCAGGAATAGTTTTGGAGTCCTGGAAATGCTCCTTAAGACGAAGTTGACGTAAAACCCTAAAATGATCGATCTTCCACCTTAAGGGATCAAAATTGTTAGTGGGGACAAAGGAAAGGCCATGGCTCAGAACAGATTTTTCTGCTGGGGTAAGGACCCAGTCAGATAAGTTAAAGATCAAGTCTGCTGTGCCCGTGTGCGAGAGCGGGTGTTTGGATCAGTCACATTGACCACCCCTCCCCGTCTGCCTCCTCTTCTTCTGCCTCTTGTGCCTGGGTGCATTGGAGGTTTGTCTAAAAAAAACCTCAGAACTGGTAGAAGGAGCCTCAGTGTCAGTCAGGGACGTTTGTCTAAAAAAACCTCAGAATTGGTGGAAGGAGCATCAGTGTCAGTCAGGGACGTGCTGTCACCGCTTGAGGAGACTGGAATATCCATATTATGGCGTGTTCGCTGGCGCCTGAATGGTCTTCGTGCCGGACCCTGAGGTTGCGTGCCAGAGAGCCATTTGTAGACTCGGTTATTTTCATAGTCCCTGGTGACCATCTGCATTTTCTCTCTTTTAAACTTGATAAGTTCGTCATGGAATTTATCCGTTTGTGTCTGTAACTTCTGATACCAGTCCGTGGAGGTATCTGCGCGAAGAGCATCTTTGTTTTTCTCTTCAAAAGCCTCAATCTCCGTCTTGGTCTGTGACACAATTCGAGAGGGCTCCTCAATGACCAACAACATCAAATCAAGTGCACATTTATTTAAAATAGCGACCCATCGCCGACAAAACTCTTGGTTAAATCTCCCAATAGTGGGAATCTGTTTAACTCTGAACCCCCGTGGGATCATTTTCTTACGGAAATAATCCGATAAAGTAGCACCATGGAGATAAAATTCAATCTCCCGTTTTTTGAGTCTCAAAATCTCATGATATAGATCGATGTTAGATGTAGCTGAGGACAAAACAGAGACATCTTGATACAGAATAGATTCTGCATCAGTGTCTGAAAATAAGGGAATTTCCCCAATGGGCAAAGAGATCTGTGCCAAATCCAGAATCATCTGGAGCAGACATATTCAAAAAAATTGTCCAGAATGAGAATGTCATGCAAGAAATGCAAAATATGTGTGAACCACAAATATAAGAAAAATATAAATAGAAGGGTGCCAGAAGGAGGGAAAACCTCTGTGTCCACAAGAGGTAAGACGGCACTCCATAAACAAATATAACAAATTGCTGAGGTGCACTGCAGGGAAATGCAATTTAGAGTCAAAGAAAGGAGGTACTCTCAGACTTTAAAGTATTGAAAATCAAGCGGTGGCTTTAATCCAACGTTTCAGGGGATTTCTTCCCCTATCATCAGGGACAAACATAAGGTAAACAGTGCAGGACAACATATAAATACAAATGTACATGATAACTCACCCGATAGACTTATTCATACGTCTTTTACATTTCATCTTGACACAGAATTTTTTCATGTTTGATGTCAAGTTTTTTCTGCAGGTGTCTGGATGCACCACGGGGTCACCTGTGGCTCCCTCACTGGCAAATTCTTTTATGTATAAAGTCGAAACAGACCTTTTCTTGATGAATCCATTATGCAAGGACAAGCTTGCATTTTACACAAGATACATCGACGATTTTTTGATTTTATGGAAAGGGTCAATTGAGGAATTCTCCACAACAATGGAGATTATTAATTCAATGAATGACCACATTAAATTCACGTTTACATGTGACCCAAATTCTATCAATTATCTGGATGTCAAGATTTCCGACAAAGGAGGCACTATTTCCACAGAACTTTATGAGAAGGTAACGGATAGAAACAATCTCCTTTTGGCATCAAGCCATCATCCTCCAGCCCTCAAAAGAGGTCTCCCCTTTTCACAATTTCTGAGGGTATGCAGGGTCAACAGTGACCTTGCGCAAAGAGATATCCAACTTGAGGCAATGTTCCACAAATTCAGAAAAGGAGGATACCCAATGAACCTTTTGATACAAGCACATTCTAAAGCAGTCTCAATCCCTAGAGCTAATCATCTGAGGCAAGTGAAGAAAACTAAAAATGACTATGTACCTTGGGTTAACTTGTTTACTCGAGCAAGTCCCTTTATAAATCAGGCAACCGGGGCTTTGTGGCCTATTGTCAAGACTGATAAATCTTTACCCTCCTTAAACCAGCTCAGAGTGATGCCATGCTACAATAGGGGAAGAAATCTTAAAGATATGCTTGTGAAAACTGACATGGATCGCTTCAGAACCAGGAAGACTACTTTCTTATCTAAAGCCCCGGGGTGCTATAAGTGTTTGGATTGCCTCACTTGTAGACAAATGGAACCAGGAAAGTTCTTTCATCATACCTGGTCAGGGAGGAACTACTTCATTAAACATGTATTAACTTGTACCACACGATTTGTGGTCTACCTGTTACGGTGCCCTTGCGGTTTGGCATATGTGGGAAAAACTCGCTGCACCTTCAGGTGCGAATGAACTTGCATCGGTCGGCCATCAGACAAGCCTTACTATCAGGAATCATGGATCAACCAGTCGCCAATCATTTTTTACTTAAACACCATGCATTGTCTGATTTGAAGTGCAAAATTATAGACCATGTGCCACCTCTCACACGTGGAGGAGATCGGGACTTAATTCTCCTCAAGAAAGAAGCCAGATGGATCTTTACTCTAGACACGGTTCAACCAAGAGGCCTCAATGAACAACTACCTTTACAGTGTTTTCTGACTTAAAAACAAAATGGCAATGTATTTTCCTGTGTTCTATCATTTGGTCCACCTGCCATGGTGGCGTTATATCTTTCTTGTTGACCCATTGACTTCATGGGAATGTATTTCCCTGGCTCTCCTACAGGGTCCACCCACCGTGGTGGTATCTTTATGTTACTATCATGTTCATGTTTATTTTATGTCTATATTCTTAGTCCTCAAATTATGAGGGCATTATCATCTCAATGGTTCTTCATCAATTGATAGTTTCTAGTCTGGATGGACATACAGATTGTTTGACATCAGCATTATCTATATTTATCTATATTGATCTTTTTTTGTCTGAGTGACACTATTGACAAGGTAAACCCGGCAAAGCTTGTTTTACCACTTTATTGTTGGTACCCCCAGTTAATTGGGATGTAGACATTTGTTGTGTCTGATATTGCTTGGTTGCCCCATGTAGTGCTCGTTTATTAGGAACTTTCATAGTGGATGATTTCACTTATTTTGCCTGCCACACTATGTGTTTTTTGATGCATGTCTTATTGTGGAGCCCTTTCCGTTGGACACTTGTTCTGAGGTGACATTGGCATTGTCTAGTAATAGTGTCTGTTGACATTTTGGTTAATTCCCCTTAATTCATTCTGGGTAAGATGTTCTTTTTGCCTTAACAGCCATTGCATTGCATTTGTGCTGCAGTGCAAATAATTTTTGCAGACATATATGTTATTATGTTATTATGTTTCATTATGTTCCTTTTGTATAGTTATTAAAAACATTGTCCATTTTCTGGGTGTGCATTAGTATGTTATATATACTTTTTATGGTTTAATTTTCACATGGTGTTTTATCTGCACAGGCATTGGTGGGCAGTGGTTCCCGTCGGGAGCCCTGTCGTCATGGACACTGCCAGAACATCCGGTTATCGTCATGCGTTCCACGCTGGTCTGCACCAGGAAGTCCAGGGGAATCCCATGGCTGCGTCTGGCGGTGAGTTCCGGGTGACGCACAGATGGGAGGCGTGTCCACGTGTCGGGTGAGCTCCGGGGTCCCTGTCTGCTTGTTCGCTTTATCTTGTGTAAAATGCAAGCTTGTCCTTGCATAATGGATTCATCAAGAAAAGGTCTGTCGACTTTATACATAAAAGAATTTGCCAATGATGGAGCCACAGGTGACCCCATGGCGCATCCGGACACCTATAGAAAAAACTTGCCATTAAACATGAAAAAATTCTGTGTCAAGATGAAATGTAAAAGACGTATGAATAAGTCTATCGGGTGAGTTATCATGTACATTTGTATTTATATGTTGTCCTGCACTGTTTACCTTATGTTTGTCCCTGATGATAGGGGAAGAAATCTCCTAAAACGTTGGATTAAAGCCACCGCTTGTTTTTCAATACTTTAAAGTCTGAGAGTGTTTCCTTTCTTTAACTCTAAATTGCATTTCCCTGCAGTGCACCTCAGCAATTTGTTATATTTGTTTATGGAGTGCCGTCTTACCTCTTGTGGACACAGAGGTTTTCCCTCCTTCTGGCACCCTTCTATTTATATTTTTCTTATATTTGTGGTTCACACATATTTTGCATTTCTTGCATGACATTCTCATTCTGGACAATTTTTTTGAATATGTCTGCTCCAGATGATTCTGGATTTGGCACAGATCTCTTTGCCCATTGGGGAAATTCCCTTATTTTCAGACACTGATGCAGAATCTATTCTGTATCAAGATGTCTCTGTTTTGTCCTCAGCTACATCTAACATCGATCTATATCATGAGATTTTGAGACTCAAAAAACGGGAGATTGAATTTTATCTCCATGGTGCTACTTTATCGGATTATTTCCGTAAGAAAATGATCCCACGGGGGTTCAGAGTTAAACAGATTCCCACTATTGGGAGATTTAACCAAGAGCTTTGTCGGCGATGGGTCGCTATTTTAAATAAATGTGCACTTGATTTGATGTTGTTGGTCATTGAGGAGCCCTCTCGAATTGTGTCACAGACCAAGACGGAGATTGAGGCTTTTGAAGAGAAAAACAAAGATGCTCTTCGCGCAGATACCTCCACGGACTGGTATCAGAAGTTACAGACACAAACGGATAAATTCCATGACGAACTTATCAAGTTTAAAAGAGAGAAAATGCAGATGGTCACCAGGGACTATGAAAATAACCGAGTCTACAAATGGCTCTCTGGCACGCAACCTCAGGGTCCGGCACGAAGACCATTCAGGCGCCAGCGAACACGCCATAATATGGATATTCCAGTCTCCTCATTTTTTTTATTTTTTTTACTACAAATAATATTTACATAGAACATGTTTAACTATTTTTTTTTATCAGACAGTGGACTAATCAAACATGTTACTTCAGAATGCTTGACTATTATTTAGTATGAAGTAGGCATAGCAGAGACTAGGGCGCTGTCTGTATTGTATTATACTATAGTAGTGACTATAATTTGCTTTCCTTTATTGTGGTTATGATGCTTACATTGATATTATAAATTAGGATTGTTGCTGGGGTTAGATGTTAAATTGTTAAACAGTAGGGCGCAAATTTAAAGTTTGCAGGGGGATGCCGAGAACCAACCATGCACAAAGCCCACATTTTATTTGTACATTATACACCCCTCTGACATGTTCTTCATGTAAGCGACAAAACATATTGTAGAAGGTCCAAAAAAATAAAAAAATTACATAAATAAGATTCGTCAAACGAAATCTAAAAACAATACTATTGGTTGACAGCAGTGTCAAAATTCTGCACGTAAGATCATGCACTTATGCAGTACGGAGTCGTACTGTAGCAATCCTTGAAGAGGATGGCTTATGAGTGCTAGGTCTGACTTAACAAAGTATTTTGACAGTGCGTGCATAACACTACTATTACGACTCTTTCACAGAACCACCCTTATGCACGCTATCCATTCTTAGGCTCAGGTTCCGGTCCATGTTTATTATAATAAATAAGTGACATGCATAAAATAAACAAAATCAACCACTGATAAACTGAAAGAAACTCTTTTTGCCAGGTTTATTTGCTGTGTCAATTTGCTTCTGTGATCTTCCCTTCACACAGCAGCTCTGGGTCACATAGAGTGTTGGGGTGTGACTATGAGAAGCAGTGGGATGTCATGACATAACCCATAGTGCTCTGATTTTGCAAATGCAGTATTTATTTATTTATTTTTTTTAAGTTTTTCATACTCGTAATACATGTGAGGTATATTATGGATCTGGAAATGGCACATACTTTAATATGTGCTTAATTTAAGGGTTTAGAAATGGAATATTATATACAGTATATAGTGTGCCATCTCCAGACCCCTAATATAACCCACATAAACTTTATAGGGTGTCATGCCCTGACTCATAAAATACCCCACATAAATAACAGTGGCGTTCTCAGAGCCATAATATACCCACTTGAATTTTTTAATGTGCCAATTTAGACCCTTACAATATCCCACATATATTACACAGTGTATCATTCCTAGACCCATTATACACTTCACATGTAAACCTTCACATGTGGTCCCAATAAAGCACCAAGGTGTTGGATATTTACTTTTCAACCATTTTGAGTGTATTTGCCACAATTAACTTGGACATTTCTAGATCAGGTATAGGCAACCTACAAATCTCCTCATACTTTGCCAAGTTTCAGCTATGCCTATAATGATTTATTTTGACCAAGTGTTAGTAAAGTGGTTGAAGATGACTATTGTACTGAATATCCATTTTGCAAATGTTGGTCCTTAAGGTTTATTTCTGCTATTTCAGTTCATTGATTACCAGGTCTGCCAAGAGGAATTCTAGGCCTCGGTACAGCAACTTTTTGGGCCCCCACTCCAATAGTTGATTACTTTGCACCGGCACGAAGTAGCGGTGCACTGTCAAAGGGGGTGTGGCTGTGTCTCCTTGGGTGCATGCCTAGCAGGTTTAAAATGCTAGGCCACACCGCTACAAAGAAAAAACAACAACCTGCAATGCCACATTTACCACTGACAGAAATATACCAGCTACAGGGCAGGTGTAAGGGGCTGCTGATAGTGATGACTGCATGTTTGCATACTAGAAAGGGGTTTGCAATTATAAAAATGCATTTTAACTACAGTATGCATTAAGAAAAGAAAAGAAACATTAAGTGCAGGCCTAGGAGCCCTGGCATGCTTAGGCCTGGATAATTAGTACTCCTCCCCCTCTTGATGGCTCTGTTGATTACACATTTTCAGAGCTCACTATTATAGGGTATTACATGTTGCTATGTAGTTCAGCTTTTACAAATATCTTCCATGTTTGTTAATCATTAGGGTTACAGTCAATAGTGGCAATATGCCTTTCACCTTGCTTCTTAAACAGGTGCCTAAAATCCGACTAGACCAGATTAGACTAGACTAGACTAGCCAAAAAGCAGCCTCTTCAAGATCCTTGCCTCTGAAGATAAGAAACAACAAGATAAAAGACAACAGGTAGCTGACTACAATATTCCTATACATTATCAGCAATACTGTTGTCATCCTCATGTGCTGACTCTACTGTTGTGTATGACCTTTAGTAAGTACATGAAGTTACAGAACTTGGATATTTTTGGTAAGTTCAAACAGAAATATCCTTCCCATCCACACAAATTGCCCATACTGTGCCTAGACACCAGGCAGTCTTACAAACATCTATCTCTACCCCTCTGTATATTTTGTCACTTACTACTAATAAGAGATCACTAAGTTTACAGCGAGCTGACTATGGTACTACTAAACGTTATCAGCAATATTGTAGTCATCCTAATCTACCTGATGACTCTACTGCTTTGCATGAGTCTTATTAAGTATATGAAGTAAGGTACTAGAATATTTTTAGCAAGTTCCAATAAAAGTATCATTCCCAACCACACCATTTCCTCATCTGTCTCACGTCTGAGGAATTCCAAAATGTGTCAACAGAGGGTGATTATCTTTTCTTGAATGGCATTTATTATGATATAAAACAGGCCAATTACTTCTTCTCATGGCCCCATACATCATTTAAACAGGAGACTACAATCTGTAGGTCAACCTTTCATCAATATTAATCTACTTCCCACCTTTAAGACTTGAAGACGTAAAACTTAATATACTGACTAAAGACTTTTTTCATAGTAACATATATAAGATATATACTTATGTTTATAGTTATGACAAATCATATTAAGTAAAACATTTTCTACGACTCACTAAGCTGCACAACATATTATGTAAACATTAGGTATTTAAACTGTATAAAAACTTTGAACGAAACTCATTTTGTGTCAGAAGAATACTTCAGAAAGTCCAATCACAGCTTCATACACTATTATTTATCCTATTATTTATTTTCTTTGTGTTATTCATCTAATATGAAATAAGGAAATTACTTGACAGGTGCTTTCAAAGAATTTGTCCATAAATGTGCAGCATTTTAAGAGATAAGTGACATGAGTTGTTCTCTGAAAACACCCAACGTTAAGAAAATAATTAAAAGGAAATAAACTTTTCAGCCTGGAACAGCATTAGGTTTGTAAAAACTGAGTATTAAGCACCTCTTTGGAATGTGAGACATGTAGACCTGTCTGTATAAAAGGAGCTTGTTCAAAGTATCTCAACAAAGCATAGATATTCCCCCAATCCTACACTGACCCAACAGCCAGAAACAACCAGTCATGTCTGGAGTTAAAGGAGGACATTGCCAACAGAAGTCCCAGTGCAAGGATCCTTGCCAGAAACAGTCTGTGTGCCAAGATCCATGCCAGAAACAAAGCATCTGCCAAGATCCATGCCAGAAGCAAAGCATCTGCCAAGACCGTAAGTAATCAGTGGGTCTAAATAATATTATTATTATATTAAAACTTCTATTAGTTGTGTGTAACATGCTAGACTAAATAACTATCATCTACTGTGGATATTACAAACTTTACAATCCACCAGTAATATTACATTAAGTAGAAAGAAATGCAATTTAAAATGTACTTTTATTTTTAAGCATATTTTTAGCATGAATAGATTTTTTTTTGTTTCCTCAACATTTTGCAAAGAATATTACAATCTGTGTAAATCCTCATTGTAAAAAAAGGTTCTTTCTTGTGATTAAGCAACTAACATTATGGAGAAAATTCAATTAACCACCAATTCACTGTTACTATCTACTATGTTAGTATGGCTATTTTTTTTTTAACACATACCTAAGAGGTGAAAGGTAAAACCACACCATAAGTAACTCACATATCCTGCCTATTGAATGTCTCCCAGTTTAAAGTGGACGGGTCCTAGTAATATTGTAGAGTACAACAATGATTATAGCTTTGTATATATGAAGTGCCACACATCAACAAATAAAAGTTCATCTTAAACTTGCTCAAAGTTTATTTGTTACACCATTGTTATAGTGAGTTTCTCATTACCTAGGCAATGTAAATTATTGCTGGGCTATGGCATTAAATAGAAATCTAGTTTTGTAATAATATTTTCAATATTATGATATTATATAAAAACATATCATACAAAAAACAAATCAAACAGCTTTTGCAGAATTAAAAATGTTGCTGTGTTTGTAAGTTGTCTAATAAAAACTGATAGATAAAGTGTATACTGTTTTTTTCAGCTTGTAAGCCTGTGCAGCATTGTCAAAGCTCTGGAGGTCATCAGAAAGGTATACAATAAAAAAAATTATAATATATATGCATGTTTAAAAATACAAAACAAAACACTTTTCCTTTGATTATATTATACCAAAGTTTATGATTTAATTAATTTGTTTAATTTAACTGATAAACATTATACTTTTGCAGAACTTGATAAAACTTGTACATAAATAAAATAAAACAGGCTAATCCTGATACAGCCACTTGCAATCCTATGCAATAAACTGTACGTCTGACAGTAAGGTTGTCAGAAATTTCTAGGTGGGGAATGAGAGGTTTAATTTTTGCACCCCACCCTGTGTCCTTTTTTCATTAACTAATTGTATTACCAGAAAACATGTTTAGGGTTATTAAATAAGAAAGTTACAAAAGAAATATACAAATGTAAGAAAAATATTACAATATATTTGAATAGAATATAAATCTGCCATATAAGTCCCCTTATAAGTACTCTGTATGTCTCTGTAAAAAGGCTCTATATTACCCCATAATGAATCTCTTTATTCCTTATTAACTGTTAACAATAAGACACAGAATCCTCAATGGGGGTCTTTTATGGCCTATTACATGGGATAAATTCTACACAAACAAGAATAAAGACCTTTTATGGGGCATATAGAACCTCAATATTGGGAATAATTTGATAATTAAGGAGAAAAAAAACACCCATTTATGCTACCATATGGCCCATAATAAAGCTCTTTATTCCTTCTTAATTGTGCTCAAATTATCCCCTATACAGAATTTGGCATAATATTTTCCCATAGTAGGGTTTTATGTCAAAAAGTGCCCTATTAGGGGGGTTAATTTGAACACAATTAAGGAGGAATAGAAAAAAAAAGATTGTGTCTTATATACTCTATTTGCTTGTCAATAAAGCTCTTTATTTTTCCTTAATTGTTCTCAAAACAATGGCTTGCTATACCCTGAAAGTCAAAGAGACTGAAATACTGATCCTCCATAGAAGGTCTCACTTCCCATTTGAGGTGTGGTCAAATTACCCTCTTGCTTTTTTCATCCGATGTCACTCTCTGACATCCTTTTCAGTTTATTTAATTACTTGTGAACATTTAGGCTGAATGTGACAAAAATGGTTGGTTCATGAAATCAGTATCTCTGTGCACTTTTTCTGTACAAAATGTACAAACTTCTTCTGTGTGATAAACTTCCACTAAAATCTGTACTAATTTCAAGACATTAATGAAAACTGTTTGAAGTATTTCATTTTATTATATTATGATAAATTAACATCCCATTGATGAATTTTCTTTTCATCTAGTTATGCAATTCAAAAGGTATTGGTCATAACTATTCTCAAATTAAACCTGACGCCAAAAAGTCTCCCAAAGCATATCTACATATATTAGATTTGATTAGAATTGATGCACTAATAGTGGCCACATTTACTGTGCCTGTTTATTAATAAGTTTTAGCAAACACAGAGGTCTTTAACTTCCAGCATCTTGATTATTATTTAATTTATTAAAAGCTTTTTAACCCATATTTTTACAAATATAGTGCCAGGCTGCAACATATGAACAGATAATTACAAGAATGATGAATAGCAACCATTTGATTAGCCATGTTCCCTCACTAAATTATCATAACCATTATTATTGTATTATTATTTGACAGATCCTTGCAACCCCTGTGCTCCAGATCCATGCCAGCTTCAATCAAAACACTGCTGAAAGAGCGGAATACATCTCTGACACCACAGAGGAAGCAAAGTCTGATGTGTTACACTGTGCACATAGTTACAAAATATTGATGTATACTGTATAAATAATAAACTGAGCAAATGTAATTGTCTTTGTTTTATATACACTAAGCGATGACTGATTTTGCGTAAAGGACTGCTATGATTAATACAGGAATTTAATGTCACATGAGTTGATTGCCTAGCTAAATGGCAGTCTAACAAAAGGTTCAGTATTACAGCATATCAACATACATATTTTTTTGTTGTTAATTTTTTTTCCACTTTATTTAAGTACTGTAGAGTTGAAGTCCTGCTGTAGTTTACTTCCTGCACATATTTATAAGAGGTTCTATTATTTCATATATGATGTTACATCTACAACACTGAGGCAACTTTAAGCACATTAAATGACCTGTGAATGGATGTAGTCAGTGGAGCTAAGGTACCCAATCTGAACTGGATTCAGATACAAAGATTTAAATTCTAGACACATACAAACAAGTTACTGTTAACCCACAGTTCATTCACAGAATGCAATAATATGAATTAAAAAATAACACAAGCAAACAGTAACATTTAATAATATGAAACAATACAGGCCTGTTCAACAGGGAAAGACACACCACCAAACACTATCAGGTTAGTTCATAAAAAAAAATATGGACTAACATATCTTCATCCCTGAGCCAAGTTACGGCATCTGTTAAGTTATGCAAAATAACAACCTCACGGTTGCATTTCACCTATTCCAGGTTAGTATTTTTCAATATGCTGTCTCGGTCAACATTGATACTGTTCACCTTTCTCAGGGCCTGATAGTGTTTGCCTTTGTATCCCAAAGATGTACAAAACAAGACAATAACATTCACTAAAGCATATAATAATTAACAATATGCTGGTCAACATTGATACTGTTCACCTTTCTCAGGGCCTGATAGTGTTTGCCTTTGTATCCCAAAGATGTACAAAACAAGACAAGACAAT
>WWET01004058.1:22304-34367 GCA_011038615.1 Limnodynastes dumerilii
ACACACACACACACACACACACACACACACACACACAGTGAAACCCAGATACATACACATACAGGCATACTTGCAGTATCGGGGTCCCGAACCGCGCATGTGCGACCGCAGCATATTCTCTATATGTCCCGCACTGTATATTCTCTATGAATTTTAACTAGTGAAGGGATGGCTTTCATTTCCAGATTCGGGTAAAGTGCGGCTAGTTAAAATTCATAGAGAATATACAGTGCGGGTGCTTAGGGAGCTGGCCTGGCCAAGTGTACCAAGTGTATGAGATATGCATGGGGGGAGGGGGGGGGCTAGGCATTTCATTTGTACAGTAAGGGCTTGCGTATAATTCAGCATTCCACACGCACATAGATTATGGAGTACACGTTCTGAGTACGAGTACGTGTTCTGTGCACGGAAATCACTTCATTTCTATGTTCAGAATTTTGAATGCCGAAATCTGTACATTAGCTGCAAATCTGGATCAAGTCCAATATTTGTAAGTTTATCAATATGCTATAGAGTTGATACAGTGCGGGTCGTATAGAGATTATGCTGCGGCCGCCCATGCGCGGTTCGGGACCCCGATACTGCAAGTATGCCCACATACACACATAAACACTGCACTCTAGATACATACACACAGAGCACACACACACACACATACACAGTGAAACCCAGATACATACACATACATACACACACACACACACACACACACACACACACAAACACTGCACTCTAGATACACACAGCGCACACACCAACACCCGCACTCTAGATACACACAGAGCATAGATACACACACACACACACACAGTGAAATCCAGATACATACACATACACACATAAACACTGCACTCTAGATACACACAGAGCACACACACTTGTACCTGTTACAGATCCTGCAATTAGAAGCCCCGCACAGTCAGGAAAGGAAGAATCAGCTACAGTTAACAGGAGGCTGGCTCTATCCCACTCAGCAACAGGCAGCCATGCAATTGGCTGCCTGTTGCTCTGTAGCAACGGCTGGGACCGCCCCCTGCCAACTGCAAAATGATCTCTCCTGTGTCCTAGCTGCAGCCTGCAAGTGCCGATAGTTCTTTAGGTGCTGTGTCTCCCTCAGTGGCCCAATTCTGATCCTGTACTGCGGAGGCCTCTCAGGGGAAGTGTGTTACTGGGAGAGGCCTCTGCAGTACAGGACCTGAGCCAATGAATGGGACGCAGCAGCTCTGATCTACAAACTTTAAAAAATTACATGTGCTGTGCTGAAGAGGGGCCTCTGCGGCCTCATCAGGGTACCGGGAAACTTCCCACTAAGGCCTATTGCCAATCTGCCCCTGAAGATTTGCAATACATTTTGGAAATCTGAGATTTAGTGACGGCTGCATACGTCTTGTAAATCCCTCAGCTAGCCCCAATAAAAATGCGGTAACATGTAGTATATGAATATTGTTTACATTCCATTGCAATCATGATTCTGTAGATTTTTCGTCTGTGTTTGGGTTTTATTTTCATATATAACATACACAGCGAGAAAAAAATTTTTGGGGTACTTTTCCCTAATGTGTCCTTTGCCAGGGCCCCAATCAGCCAATAGGCAAAAAAAGGCTGTAACCTAGGATGTGGGTTACCATGTAGCCTAGGATTGTAATGGCTCTGTATTGGATGTTGGGCTGGATCCAGACTTAAGTAAGTGCTTGAAATGAGTTACTCCTGGGCTAAACCATGTTCAAAGTAGCTTCAAAACAATATCTTGATGGTTTATTAATTAATACATCCCAGTATCCTGGTATTCCATTCCAACGTTTCAATCGCTGGTCTAGTGATTTTCCTCAACGAATACAAGAACCTGTTTACAAAAAGTTAAATAAACACGTAAAAAATTGTAAGAAGGGAGAACCTTTCCCTTAAAACCTTTCCCTTAAGTTCTTAAGTTCTCCTTTTTTCATTCATTTTTTTTCTCTGTCTCTGCTGTATCGTTAAAATGAGTTTCACATACTGTTTTTTTTAGCAGACGTGCACCCGTTGTCAGTGGAGACAGGGTGACCAATGAGGGAACGGGATGGCTTGTGACACACCTCCGTCTCCAGGAGGTGTATATATAGCAGTATATGCAATAATAAAAAAAATAACAAAAAGGAACAGTAGTAAACTTAATTTTCTTATTATTTAGCCACCAAGTATCATTCAGTGAAAAACTGATAAACTAATACTCCTGACAGAAATTTTTCTTTATATTATTTTGAAAAATAAGATGGTGTATTTTGAAAAAGAAATTATGTGAAACAGAAGCTGGAAAAATAAAATACATAGTAAGTTCAATAAAACATTTTTTTTACTCAGCAAGGTCAATGTACACTGTTAAATACAAGAAGAAACCCATAACATCAATACTGCATTGATGTGAAACCTCTGTGAACATTGAAGTTGGAGGATAGCCCTTTTTGAAATCCTATTTGATCCCTCTGAGTCTGTGTTTCATATTCTTTTATCTGCAATGCTGAAGGATCATTTGATACATGCTCAAATAGTTCAGATTTTTTCTTTAACAATCACTGCAAAGCTTTACAATGTGTCAAGCACTCATTAATTAAAAATATGCAGTAATGGGAAAAATGAGAGGAGCATAAATGCTATTTATCCTTCAAGGGTTATATACAGAAAATAACATTACTTGCTCACTGCGGGCCGGATTCACGACACCGGACGTATTGCATACGTACGGTGTTTCCCGATATTTGATACTGTGCATGCGTAGTATCTTTTTTACGTAATCTACATAACTTTTATATGCAATACGTCCAGTGTTGTGAATCCGGGCCTGAGTGTTGATCTTTATTTTGGAATTCTCCTCCTCCAGAACAGGATTATCCTTGCAGGAAAAATAATGGCAGTTCCTAATTTGTTAAATCCCATTGTGATCGATAGTGTTTATTCTTTTTAGACTGCTATGTACATCTCATGTGATTAAATGCAGCAGTTTTTTTTTCAATAAACAATACACCATTTTAGATTTGTGTACAAAGTAAGATAGGATAACGAGACAACACAATGAAGAATAGATAAATTTTTTTTAGATTTAGATGTCCATTGTGACAGACAATGTACACTTTGCTATTACATTATTATACAAAGATTTTTTTGTTTAAATTCACAAAAGAATGCATCATGTCAGTCTGTGAAAAAGCTCATGTATTTTCTATCTCACTTCAATACAGCAATCTACTGTCTGTTTGATGTCATTTTTATTGTTTCGCTTATCATGAGCTTTCTGCATCCCTTCTACATAAAGTTTTTATGTAACAGACAATACTGCAGTCTCTCCTCTCTCTCTCTCTCTCAACTCTTTCTCTTATTCTCAGTACAGTATGGACTCTATTTACTATTAGCATCGTATTTTAATGAAAGAAGCTGTTCCAGGATTGCTTCGGCTTGCAGCGAGCCTGGCAGCTTTGTTCATTAAATTTACTAAGACTTACGAGTCCTGTGAGATCCAGCGAAGATCTCTGGGCTCATCACAGGTGACTTCATTCATACTTCGTATGAATTAAGTCCTGTGCAGAGACTCCTATGCGGGACTTCCGGTATGAAAAACACTGCGCATGCATATCGGAACTCTGAAATCTTCAGAGTCAGACGCGTCTCCCGGATAGGTAAGTTTTGCTTTTTGCAAAAGCAAAAAAACATTTTTTTTTTTACTTTAGCACACACAGGTTTATCCCAGCGGTCTCCCCATACATGCCCACCTTTTCTTCCCCCTGATAACAGCTATTAGGAGGAGGAAAAGGGGGGAATATAGGGAGATTGTTGGGATAAAGGCACTAACGTCATCCGGAGAATGAAAAAAAACTCCGCTCCCAGGCTTTGTAAATATTACAAACCGTCGGCCCGATAGAGAACCCCGATATTTACATGGATCGCCATGGAAACTGCTGTTTTCCATGGCCATCCATTGTATGTAAATATTAAAAACTTCATTTTCATATGATAATGCCCATTTTCACATGAAAATGGACATTATTGCATGCAAATGTTGTTAGTAGATGGACCTCTATGTCTCCCCCTCTTTCTCTCGCTCTGTATAAACCATCTTTAAATTGTCAGGTTGCTCTGTTTTTCTGTTAAAATACTTCCTAGTTCAAGTAGAGGTGATATATTATTGATGGTTTTTCAGAGGATAACAGGATGATCAGCCCCTGGTAGTTTTCTAAGTCATTCAATGGAACAGAGTAAGCAGAAATGTGTCTTCTTCATTAGAGCATACATTATATTCAATATAGATCTGAGTTAATTAAGTTATACAATATATATTTTGTGCAATTTCCTTTATAAAAGATCAAAGCTTAATACTTGATACTTTTATTATTTTTGTTTATACTGTGTAACATATTTAAACCACTTAAAGGATAATAGTCTCTGACAACAAGTCAAAATGATATGGAAGGTCTTTCAAGAGCTGCATCAACCACTTAAAAGACAACTACATCAAAAATATTCTTTTGTACAGTTTTTCTGTTTAACTTTTATCTCGGTGGCTTTGTTCCCAAACATATTGAAACCCTCAGGCAAATTACATATCTAATAATGTTCAGTAAGTATATGTGCTGGATTTGTACTGTACAATGAAAGGATACTAACCTTTAGTCATATGTTTCAAGGATTCCGCCAGGGAAAACTAAACTTTAGCAAAAAGCCTGCTTCAACACAAACAGATCCACAAAAATAGAAATGTTCAAAGACCACTCTGTGTATTGGTGTTGTTTCACATGTTTTCATATTTTTTTTGTGTTGTGATAAAATAAATGGCCAAAAATGGTAAAATATTTTGGTATGAAACTAAGGGCCGGATTTACAGCATTGCATATACGTCCGGTGTTTACCGTTTTTTGATTACTGCGCATGCGTAGTCAATTTTTTAGGTAATCTACATAGACTGCATATACGCAATCTACGTATCGAAAAGATACGTAGATTACGTAAAAAATATGCAATACGTCAGGTGCTGTAAATCCGGCTCTAAAATATTAAAATCATTCCATTACAATCAGTCAATTAATGTCATATCTATAATATTTTCATAAAATACTGTAACACATTAGTGACTGACAGGATGATAATTAAAAAATATATATATATATAAAAGATAAAGAAAAAGGTCTACAGAGCCTACCCAAGTTGTGTAGAAGCAACAGTACAATATACATAACACAGTAATAAGAAATTAACATTTTTAAATACATGATGCCAAAGTTGACTTCAGCAAAGGGTAAAGTGGTTTAAGAAAAATAGTAAAGTGCTTTAAGAAACGTTATTCTCAGCTTTTTACAGCATGTCTGAAATAGTGAGGTATAGCCGTGTCAGTAATAAATGAAATTCATAAACATTACAAAGGAATAAATGCTGTGAGAAATGTTTTTGACCAAGTGCCTCTTGTAGGTAAGTGGAAATGTGTTCATTTAAAAAAAATTGCTCAAGATTCTCTAAATGTGCAACAGACAAGAACATCTATGGGCACACTATTTACACCAGGCAATGCCAATTTCTCATGAGTGACTAGGAAAATCTCGATATTTGGGAGGAGGAGCAGCTCTGGAGGGGCAGCAGCTCTGAAAACTATAAATATTTGAATGATAATTGGTATAAAATCAAACTCAATTTTAATATTAGTAACACAGAACTCATTTATAAATATATGGAAAAATGAGGAAGTCTACCTTGTTACTAATTATTTCATTTTTGTTTGTGGCAGATCAAGACTTAAGACCAAAAACTGATACACTTTTTACAATTTGATTAACTAAGACAGTTTTTGGTATCTTAAGTCCTATTGCTGCTTGACCACATCCTGTTTACATTCTATTTTGAAAAAAATATATAAAAATATATTATTTGTCAGCCTTCTTGACATTTGCAGCAGCATTTCTTTCTCCCTTTCTAGCATGATGTGCTTTCCCCAGTTGTCTGCCACTTGAATCTGTTTTTGCCTAGATATGGATCCCAATACAGCTCCTAAGCATTGTGTTCCTGTCTGGAAGTGTTGGAATCTTAATTTGTAGGTACTTATATACATAGTATATAGAGAGTGGGGCAAACTAGGATTTCCATTGCTATATTCAGAATTTATATGTGTGCTGTGCATTTGTGATTCAGTGTTACCATTTTTACTACCAACCATGGACAGAGCTAAAATTTTCTTTTAGGGGCAGGTAATTATCAATTTAAACCCTTCCCCTTATTAGAATTGACTTTTCCCTATTATTCTTCTCTATCTTCACCATATTTATCATAAAACTCCATCTTTCCCATATACCCCTCACCCAATTGTTCCCACTATACTTCCCTTTCACCACTGTTACCAATGTCTCCCCTAAGCTTCTTCTATATCCATCTCTCCCCATTGCTCATGGATTGCGGACTTTATGCAAAGATGTCAGCATGGCGTCTGAATATGATCCTTCATGAACATGTTGGTTTTATTCCCTGCAATAATATTAAAAGGGCAAGTAACCTTTATAGTCCCGGCAGCACAGCAGAGTACCAACTTATTGCTCTGCTTTCTCCCCTCCCTTGTCACAGCTCTGGTTTGCTCAGCTATCTGTGTGCTGTCCGGGTGCTCCACTACCTCCCTCTCCTTCGTATCACAGTAACAACAACGTGACAGCAGTTAAGCACCTGGCCAGCACATGGGTACGATGAGTTCCTCCTGACCTGTGCCATATTGTTGTGTTTGAATTCTGTTTTTCATTTTATGCTGTTTGTTTTAAGTGTTTACCCTCATTAAATTGATTGTACCTGAGTTATTCACTCTTGGTTTTTTTGGCGGCATATACTTTTAACTAATCAGTGTATTGTAATCAAGCGGTTCTCCCTTTTATCCTTTAAAAAAGAGTTGGTGTGATACCTTTAAGTTCATCTTTGTAATTGCACCTATTAATACATGTCTCTTTTCTTTTAATTGTCGTCTGGATTAAAACCCCTGTCTACAAACATCAAAAGACTACTTTCCCTGCATGCCGCTATCTACAGTCAGTACTTTTATACAGATCGGTTCTGATTTTTTACTGTTTGATTTTTTACAGTTTGCACTGATATTGTGGTTTGCAGTGTATCATTTAGCAATATTATTGTTAATACACATACCATGCAGACATATTTTTCTTTTCATGTGCATACACTAGCGCTTCACTTTTCTTGTTACTCATTTATTTGCATATTGTTTTTAAGGGTTGGGACCCCCTTTTTAAGATTAAGTGCTGCAGCAAAGGGTTTTAGCGCTTTTAAAGTGATAGCACATTTTCATTTTGTATACATTTCTTATACAAGTATACATTAATCATCCATCCTGTGTATACAAGGTTGTGGATCCAGAACTACGTACGCAAGTGAATTTACGCTAAATGCGTTCATTAGTACTTACTGCGAATGCGTGGCAGATGTTACGCCACGTAACTCAGAGCGTAAGGGCCAGACACGTATCATCATTTTAACTATGTATGAAGGGGCGTGCCAGCCATACAAAACCCATAATTGTGCTTCGGAGCCGGGGTGAGGCTTTTAAATCGTTCAGTATTGGCGTGCTTAGGCACGTAAGTACGTGCAGCCATTACAACAGTCAGGAGTTACGCTTTGAAAAGTTAAGGTAGGGTTTGGAAAGCGTGACGCGGCTAAACTACATACGACCGAGGGCCGTGCCAAGTGTAGTGCATAGTAAATACGCTAGCGTAAGTACACTACGCTAGAAAACGTATTTGAAACGTAGCTCTGGATCTGGCCCAAGGTTCTTTTTTATTTTTAGCTATTGGTGCAATGTAGTAGGGCAATATGGGCATTTGAGCACACAACTAGCAACTCATTCAATTACCTTATTTCATTTTATATTTGTCCCAGTATTAACAGACTCTGTTAATTCCTTTGTTGTTTGTTCATAGATAGAATAAGGATGTTGTATGAGACGTGTTCATGATTAAAAAGTAATTTTATGAACCCTAAAATCAACCATCACTGTTCTTACTTGAATTACCACAGAGATTTCCTGGTTTGATTGCTTTTGTGTGTCATAGAAACATATATCAGAAAGAAGGGATTACATCAAGAATCTTATTCAAATTTATTGAATAACTCCAACCAAAACAACATTAGTGCCCAAGGTATTATGCAGCTTTAATCAGGTTGTCATATTATCGAACACATTTTCTAGAAAGAATCATTCCTTTCACTCCCATATTCTGTATTACAATGAGAGGATGAGATACATTTCTAGTATGAATATATTTGCTTAAGAGAAGAGTGATCTAGAGGGTCGCAATCTGCTGCTGCCCTGCAGCCAAGCCCAACCCTACCACCAGGGGCTCTGGTGAAAACCTGGTCAGTATTCAGACTCTGCGCCCCATTCAGTGCATGTCATCTGGCTGGTCTGTGTTCTTTTGTCTCCTGCTTGATGTCTCCATGTGCTTATGTGCACTGTTTTGGTAACCATTTTTATTATGTTCTGTTTGTATTTATGTACTCTTGTATTTATGCATTCAGTTATCTTTGTATTTTACTTTGTAATATTGTTTATTTCTGTTTTGCACTCCAGTATCCAGTATTTTCAGTTTCCCCTGTATTGTGCTGTTTCTGTTTGTATTTGTATTTTCCAATGTTGTTGTAGCCTTCTGTGAACCATTAGTCTTCATAACCCATGTTTAGTAATGGAACATTTGTGCACTAATAAACACTCTTTGTTTGATATATTATGTACTTTTTACTTTTTTTTGTGTGCATTAGTGTAAGTTTTATTTCCATAGTTAGACCTTTGGCTAACTCTACTGAGAGTCTGCAGCAAAGTTTGTCCCCACCTTCAGGAGCAACAATAAAAAAAACAACAGCGTGACAGGGAACGGATTATCATCAAGGAATTCCAGTGTGACAGGCACCATCCCCTTACCCTAACCTTCACCTTAACCCTTATCCTAACCCTCAACCTAAACTTCCCCTTCCAGCAGCCTAAACTTAACCTTCCTTGTCCTGCAGCCTAACTCTCCCTGTCCTACAGCCTAACCCTAACCTTTGCCTTCTAGCTGCATAACCTTAATCCTCCATAGCATGCTGTCTAACCCTAACCTACCAACTATTGGGAGTGGGTAATTGTCCATGCGACTTAATATCCATTCCCAATAGAAAATGTTCTGTATTACCTGACACTGCCGACAATGATACAGTTTTAGTGTCGGAAATAAGCTATTCCAAGCAGCAATTGCATCCCAAATTATTAATACATAATTATTGGGGTATTTGGGCCAGATCCAGACCTACGTACGTGAGCGATTTTACGCTAGTCGCTGACGTAAAATCACACATTAGTATTTATAGCGCATGCGCACGGCATATGTTACACCATGTAACTCAGAGTGTACTGCCCAGTCACGTATCAGCAGCGTAAGTACATACGACACCTGTAATTACGCTTCGGAGGCAGGGTGAGGTGTTTAAATCGTACAGTATGGACGTGCTTAAGCTTATAAGTACGTGAGGCTTATACGTACATCAGTACTTACGCTGTGTAAAGTTAAGGTAGGGTTTGGATGGCGTAAAACGGCCAAAGTACGTACATGCAAGGGGAGAGCCTAGTGTGGTGCTTAGACAGTACGCAAACGTAAATACGCTACGCGATGAAGCGTATCTAGCGTGTAGATCTGGATCTACCCCTTTATTAGTAAAAATTAGGTGCTTAATAGACATCTGAAAAGGCACCTGGCAATAACTGTAATCTACATTCTGATAACTTTATAAAACTTACTACATCTTATTTGAATAAAAAAAATCTGGCACTAAATAAATACCCAGGAATTTGCTATTGTAGCTCTTGAGAGAGGTAGGCTTAAGATTACTTACTTTTTATTTCAAGTTTGCTAAGTTACTTTATTCTCTGTTACTTTTCCGCTGGCGTAGCTTAATACACATTGCGATAGTAACAAGCTGATACTTCAGATTTGTTCATTGATGGCCTGTCTGCTTGTGCACATAGTATGAGTGACCTTTAGCATATTTACTGGAATAGGTTTCGAAAATATCCAAGCTGACAACTTTTTCATTACCATGGGAGCTTCCCTTGGATTACTTGCAGATTTTTTTTATTTGAGAACATTTTCTGCGCATCTTTGAAATGTTGAAGACAACAAGCTGGCAGCTGTGATACATTTATTTATTGCTATTTTATTTCCATTGACTAGCTTTATTGTCTCATTTTCTATCGCTGTTGACTTCAGGTACTATGAAAGATTTTTTTTTAATTATGGTCTATTACGTAGTAGCTATCAGTACTCCTTGTATTACATGTGGAATGTTTTTATATAAAATATGCAATAATTAATTCTAATTGCAATGTTATCAGACTTTCTGTTATACACTAATTGGTCAGTGATCCCTAAAATGTGCCATTAAGTATGTATATTTTCTATTTTACTAGGCTAGGAAAGTTAATTACTTTTAAAATGTCAGATAAATCCTTCATAAGCAGAAGCACATTTGTTTCAGCACATTTTATGGCATGCACCTTATGAAAATCAAATCATTAATTTAATTTAAAGACTTAATTTGTGAGATATTAGAGAATGTTATTGTGAAAATTAATATACTGGAAATAACATGCCAGTTGAATACTTTCACCCATCTTAATTTAGCCAAGACATAGAAAGCAGTAAACTTATTAAAGGAATGGCTCATAGACAATTGATCATTTTTGTACTATTATTGTTGATGTTCTTTTTACAAATAAGTGGAAGGCCAATGGGGCTGATTTAGGAACAAATTTATACCTCTGACATTGACAGAAACCATGTTGAACCACAGTGTAAAAATAAAGTCACTCAGTATCTATGTGCAAAAACAAAAACAAAATATTTTCTATGAGTGTAAAACATTTAGGCCATTACAAAGATTGTAGAATAGGGCCAGTACTCAGTAATCTCCCCTCTATAGACTGGATCCTAACTTTCGTTGAGCTCCCAACCCATCACCAGTGGATATACACTACACTATCATATCCATGCATCCATGTGTACACTTGTGAAACCATTCCCATTGCTAGCATGGGCTTCTAATAGATTGACCCAACCTTAAAGTTACTTATCCATTTATCTGTGTCCATTTAAAAGGGGATGAATCAGAAGTGTTTATCATCTGGCCACCTGAATCCCTATACTGTATTCCCTATCGAAAATTAAGTCTCAAGTCTGGTATGATCAGTGTGCATGTATTATTATTATTATTATTAATGATGTATTAATATGGAAATGTGTAGCAAATAAAGCAACTAGAATGTATTATGTTAACAATAAAAGCTGTAGTAAACAACATGGCATTGTGCTATATAACAATCACTTGGTTATGACATTATATATTTTTTATATTTTTCCATCTTTTTTGTATTTTTCAGTAAAAAGTTGATGCAAAAATAGTGGCCAGAGGGTGTAACTAATATGACATTTTAAACAATTTTAAATTGATTGGAACATCCATCTCCCTGTTATCAGGCAGAGACTCCATAATAGCTCTATCAGAAGTGTGGCACATCTCAAGCAAAAAAAAAAAATCTTTGTTTTATTAATCATATGAAATCAGTGATATTCTTGGTACATCAATAAAAAAAAATCATGAAAACGGATTACTTTTTGTTTGATTAAATAATAATAGTATTAATTATTATTATTGTTATTGTTATTATTAATATTATAACATTTGGTCACTGGTATGCAGTCTGAAGTGGTAGTGGTAACAAGTGTAATCTCTGTATTGTAAAGTGATCACTGGTGTACTATCTGTATTGTATAACAGTCACTGGTGGGCTCCGTGTATTACTTTTTGCCATCATTGGTGGGCTCCATGTATTACATATTGTCATCACTAATGGCTCTGTGTATTACGTATTGCCATTACTGGTGGGTTAGAGTATTATTTCTTATAGCAAGATTCATCATGCAATTGTCATTTTGCTTACTTTGGGCCTGATCCTGAGCTACGGCCGCCGTCGCTAGTACAGCGGCCGTAGCTCTAATGCGTATGCGCCGGGCAGATGTTGCCCGGCGTTAC
>WWET01004058.1:38673-52675 GCA_011038615.1 Limnodynastes dumerilii
TTTTTCTCCCCCTAATAGCTGTTATTAGGGGGAGAAAAAGGGGTATATATATGGGTAGACTGCTGGAATATAAGTAAATATCGTTGTCTTTAAAATATTAAAATAAATTTTTTTTTTTTAAATTAAAACAATTAAAAAAACAACAGAAATAAAAGAAAACAATAGAATAGCTTTAAATACTTACCGGACCGAAGACGCGTCTGCCCGCAGGTGCCGGTCCCGACATGGAGAGCCTGCTCATGCGCAGTGCTTCTCATGCTGGGACTTCATTTTTTTTACAAAGTCCCAGCAGAGAGCCACTGCGCATGTGCAGACTTTTCCAGACACACAAAGAAAGCCCACGATGACTCAAGAAAGTTCAGATGTCATCGCGGGACAGCCAGCAGAGGGTAAGTATTAGTAAATAGCCTGAACGGCATTCTTAGTAATTAGAGCCCTAAGAACCAGCCTTTATCTCCTGATCTGGGTGTTTGATTAAGACCAGAAGTTTGGCAAGTGTGTCATGCAGAGTTAAAAGATTAGCACAAGTTTAAAGTTTAAGTTTAGTTATTTAACAATTCTTTATGTAACATGTACAAGCAGTGCTATTTTTGTATGAATAGGATACTAGAACATACTTAATGATATATACTGATACAATTGTCCAATTATATTTAAAAAAAACAGTCCAAAATCATCACAGCAATACCAGAATTAAAAAAGGCCTTGATCTAGGGGCTGGCTAATGTAAAGGCAGGGTTGCCGACTCTCCCGGAATGTCCGGGAGACTCCCGAAATTCAGGCAGTACTCCCGGTATCCCGGGAGAGCCAGCAAATCTCCCGCAAGTGACTTGAGGCCCGTGGTTTCACTGAAACCACGGCCTCAAGTCCTGCCCCCCTGCCTAGCAACACTAGTATACTAGTGTTGCTAGGCACAGGAAGGGACTTGATGACGCAATTTGCGGCATCAAGCCCCGTCCCGTCCCGACATTTAAGAAAAAACGGGGCCGTATGAGACAGGGGGCGGAGCCTAATGACACGATTTGCATAAATCACGTCATTAAGCCCCGCCCCCCGCATGCGGCGCAAGCTTCTCTCCGGGATCTCCCGCAGAGAAGCTGGCAAAAGTCGGCAACCATGTGTAAAGGATGAGGTACTGAGTATCCCTGAAAACCCTCACAAAAATCCCAGCATACTGTACAAGTATGTTGCATATACATTTATTACAGCAATAATAAATATTTTGCTGATCAAAAACAGGGCTATTTTTCAGTATATAATATATGCAATTTGTTCATTTCTATCCCAAATTTTATACTATGTGATTCAGTGAGGTTTGTGACTAATGAATTGAATATATCCATGGTGATGTACAGACTTAATATTTGGATAGACACAGAACATTTCACCTCTCATTTTAACCTTCACTGGGCTGTGTTGATGCAGAAAATAGTAATTGCTTAATACATACTGATGAGTGACTAAGTTGCAAGCAATGTTTGTGCCTTTGTTGTGAATACTCATTTCCCCTTAAATAGCAGTGTTTTCTTTTAATTTATTTGAAGCACACAGTGAGTATGAAAAATGAGCATCTGTCAAAAGCCTCATTGCTCCCTATTAAATGTTTGAAACTTATACTAGTAAAATGTTTTTTAAATAAAAATACATTTCATAGAAGGAAATTTTGCAACATTCTATGGACCTGATTCAGAGCTATGCTTGCAACTATTTTTTATAGGTGTAATTTTGTTACGTAATCTACGTTACTTCTTGCAACGTAGATTGCGTATATGCGGTCTTAAAGACCTTGTATACGCAATCTACGTTGCAAAAAGTAACGTAGATTACGTAACAATATTACTACGCATGCGCGTAGTATGCACATTGCTGAAAACTCCGGCCGCAAATGCAATGCGGCCGGAGTTCTGCATACGGCCCTGTATTTGCAGAATGGGAATGGGCACAGGAAGCTACTCATCCTCCTAGGTTCACTTCTGTGTACTCTGCACCAGTGAAACTGGGAGTTCCAACTGTTATTTAAAGTATACAAATATGGGTATCGAACATTTCTGTGTTTTATTTTACAGATAGAACAGTATAGTTTGTTACCCATGTTGTCTATACTTCCACATAAAACTTTATGCCAGCTCCTACAGGTTTAAAAAAAAATTATTTAACATTTAAAGAATCATTTAAATATTAAAATACACAATAGTGATTTTTTTTAAATACCTTAATAGCAGCATTTTGTTGTACATTCTACACATTATTTAAAAGACTGTCCTAAATTGATTAAGGGGTTAATTCAGGGTTGCCAACTCTCCCAGGAATATTCGGGAGACTCCAGAAATTTGGCCAGTTCTCCCGGTATCTCTGGAGAGTCGGCAAAGCTCCTGTAAGCCCTGACCAGCTACTCATTTCTGTTGTAATCCCTAGAGTTACTAGGGATGGGCAGGGCTTGATGATGTCATCAAGCCCCGTCCATCCCATGTAACGCTAGAGATTACATGAATGATTGACAGGGAGCAGGACTTAATGACATGATTTGCATAAAGCCTGTCATTAAGCCCCGTCCCCTTGCGGCCATCTATGGAGAACCCGGAGGGAAGCTATAAAAAGTCGGCAACCCTGGGTTAATTTGATTGTAAATAAAATATAAAAAACTATTTGAAATCAGCAAAATTGTATAGGCTGCTGCAATTATACTTTGCAACCCACGAATATAGGTTAGGGTTGCCGACTTTTGCCAGCTTCCCTCCGGGAGAGCCCTGAGTCTTTTTTTTATTTAAAGAAAACTAGGATGTTTACTGTCATGGGTGGTGGTTACTAAAATCATGTCTGTATAGAACGGAGATCATAAGGATGCTGTATGTATTGGGTAGTGGTCACTAGGATGCTGTATGTATTGGGTAGTGGTCACTGGGATGCTATATGTATTGGGTAATGACCACTAGGATGCTGTATGTATTGGATGGTGGTCATAAAGATGCTGTTTGTTTAGGGTGGTGGTCCCGAGGATGCTGTATGTATTGGGTGGTTGTCACTAATATGCTTTATTTATTGGGTTGTGGTCACTAGTATGCTGTATGTTTTGGGTGGTGGTCACTTGGGTGGAAAGCGACTACCTGCATTGCACAGAATTCACGATAAATACTATATAAGTAGATGCTGTATTTGCTTGCAACTCTTTTACAAAACACTTTTTTTCAGACTTAATAGGCAATACATAACCGTGCCCCCATATCACATATTTTGCACTTCTTTTATTAAGGTTCTTTATTTGGTACTAATACAGTTACATATTTTTGACTCCGCCAATAGCTGATCCCAGTTACATGTGGCTGCTTGCAGATTTTTTTCTAGGCCACTTTAAGTTGACAAGTATTACTGATGACCCTTATTTTTAACATGGAACATTTAAAGAGCATAGTTCAATCATGTAAGAAAGAAAGGGGCACATATTCATTAATTTTATTTACTGAGGGGCCATTTTAATTAATATTACCTACGGTGGGGAAATATTAATATTTGTTACTAAGGGGCCATATTAATATTTACACATTACGGAGGGATATATTAATAAGTACTAATTATGGAGGGGCCATATTATTATTTCTTCACAACGGAGAGGCCATATTAATAATTCTTCACTACGGAGAGGCCATATTAATATTTCTTCACAACGGAAGGGCCATATTAATATTTCTTCACTACGGAGGGGCCATATTAATATTAATTCACTATGGAGGGGTCATATTAATATTTCTTCACTACGGCGTGACCATATTATTATTTCTTCACAACGCAGGGCCCTATTAATATTAATTCACTACGGAGGGGTCATATTAATATTTCTTCACTACGGAGGGGCCATATTATCATTTCTTCACAACGCAGGGCCCTATTAATATTAATTCACTACGGAGGGGTCATATTAATATTTCTTCTCTACGGAGGGGCCATATTAATATTTCTTCACTACGGAGGGGCCATATTAATATTTCTTCACAATGGAGGGGCCATATTAATATTTTTTCACTACGGAGGGGCCATATTAAGAAATAATAATTACAGAGGGGACATATTCATTTATAGGAGTTACGGAAGGGACATATTAAGTAATATTCATTTCAGGGGTCCAGATAGATTAATATTAGTAATGGTATGGTCACACAGTTTGTTGCTACTATATGTTTGGTGGGCCATATTTTATGTAATAATAGGAACAGAGGACAGTAGCGTTGTGACAGCATGCCATTAATCCTGTACATGCTGCCTCTTATAGTACTATAATGCACAGCATACCCAACAATACAAGGGCATGCTGGGCCTTATAGTACTAGATGGTGCAGCATGCTAAGGGTTAATTGGTTGCTGCGGAAGCCATTTTAAGTATTTAAAAGTTGTTTTTGTGTTTTTTTTTAATAAGGGTGGTTTTTTTTACAGCATGAGTGCCATTTTTATGGAAATCGACACTCACACCCACCGATTTTTCAGCATTTCAACACCGAGTTTGAAACTCGCTTCTTAGTAAATCTGAGATTTGTAGCCATAAATAGGAAAAATCACCAGAGATAGCTCAACAACGGTGATTTTTAACAGGCGATTTGATAGTCAGATCTCCTTTAGTAAATCAGAAATTTCAAAATCGTCAGTAGAAAATAACACTGGCGATTCTGACAATATCGACTTTAGTAAATCTGGCCCCATGATCTCATATAAGCAAAGCTTATATGGATAGGTACACAGTTGGTTTTCTTCGCAACATGACACATACTAATTTCCCTCATTCATGTTAATGTGAATATATTTTAGCATGAAGCATAACCATCATTTCCATTAAATATAACAGTGAACTACACAGAATGTTTGTGTAAATTATCGGAAAAGAGAACATGTGCCAGATTTACTAAACCGCGGGTTTCGAAAAGTGGAGATTTTGCCCATAGCAACTAATCAGATTCTAGCTGACATTCTTTAGTATGTAATAGGAAAGTGAGAGCTAGAATCTGGTTGGTTACTATAGGCAATATCTCCACTTTTCCAAACCTGCAGCTTAGTAAATTTGGCCGCTATATGTGCAGAACATCTGCCTTATGCTTGACCGTTATGTATCTGCACAGAACTTGCCGTACTTACAGGGCCAGATTAAGGTCTATGGAGGCCTCTGGGCAACTAAATTGTGGGGGGCCCCTGCTTCACATTAACATACAGCAAAATTGTCCCCCTATCTATTTGCATCTAGTCAGCCTTATTGGCCGCTTCTTCTGTTTGTCCAACAAGCATTATTGCCCCCTCCTTCTGTGTCCAGTCAGCCTTATTGCCTTGTTATGTGTATCCATTCAGCCTTATTGCCACCTCCTTCTGTGTCCAGTCAGCCTTATTGCCTTGTTATGTGTATCCATTCAGCCTTCTGTGTCCAGTCAGCCTTATTGCTTTGTTATGTATTGTGTGTCTGTGTCCAGACTGTTACGATTGGCCACTGGGGATTGCACCCACAGTGGGGAACCGCAGCGTGGTGTGCTGACTGGAACCCAGGTACTCTCCGGAACCCTCACATACAGTACACACAAGACCAGATATAAAGTAAGGCAAACAGGTTTATTGGTCAAGTACTGAATTCTCTCAATAGTAAGCAGCATATAAATATTACAAACTGCAATATCTGAACTTCCAAATAGGTGAGCACAGAGGTAAGTAATACACCCAGGGAAATACAACAGATATACTACGAATACTGAGATTAGTGCAATGTGCACTACAGGTCCCAGCAATACAGAGAAAAGTACAGATGGTAAGTACTGAGTGGAAGCAAGATGGAAAACTACCAAACACACTGCAAGATGTTATAACAGCGGAGCAATGCTCTAACGATACACACAGCTAACACACTGGAGAATAATAACACAGTGGCATACAAGGCTGATGACTAAATACACTGCTAGATGGTACTCGCAGGCTGGATACACACACAGCAAACACACACTGGAGAAGAACTACACAGTGGAGGATAAGGCTGGCGGCTGAGTAACTGCAGATGACAACAGCAGAACCCTAACCAACGTGGCAAGGCTGGAACACGAACTCACTGCAAGACAGGAGACGCTAACACACGTGGCCAGGTAAACAAACACACTACCGCAAGATGGCACAAGCAGGTACTGTGAAAACCAACGTGGCAATAACACACGATCACTCACTGCAGATGACACAAGCAGGAGGCAATAAGCAACTGTGGTAGATGACACACACACGCCTGAACAGTCGGGGCAATGCAGGATGGTATGCACGCAACACTCAAACCAGCAAGTGGAATGGAGACCGGACCTGTCCAGGACAGAGGCCGATGGCGAGAGCAGCAAGCCACTCACGCTGCGCACCTTACCACACAGAGGGTACAACAGACAACGAAGAGAGGTATAACCAGGCAAGGGGTAACACTGGGAAACAGCGTAACAGGGTAGCAAGAGCAAAAAGCACTTATCAGGCACACGATGTCAGCGAGCATAAAGCAAGGACCAGACGCTATAACCGACGGTGTGCAGATCCCAGCAGCAGCTATTTAAAGAACCCTCCTCCAATCAGTGAGGAGGGCCTGACACACCTCCAGAGCTAATAGCTGCAGCTGGGAATGTGCAGCTAGCTGCACAGCTAGCAATGGCAGATACATAGCAGTAAAATAGGCAGGCATAAAATGAATAGAACAGTAAAATAACAGAACAGAAATACAGACATGTTAACGGAGTGTAACACAGACAGCCTTATTTTTCCCTCCTGTTTGTTCAACCAGCCTTATTGGCCCTCCTTCTGTGTCCAGTCAGCTTTATACCCCCTCCTTCTGTGTATCCAACCAGCCTTATTGCCCCCTCTTTGTATCCAGTCAATCTGATTGCCGCCTATACGTGTTTCCAGCCAACCTAATTGCCCTCTCTTTATTTGTGTCCAGTCAGCCTTATTGGCCTCTTCCTTCTGTTTGTTCATTTAGCTTTATTGGCCCCCATTTTGTGTCCATTCAGTCTCATTGCCCATACTTTTATGTCCAGGTAACACTATTGCCTCCCCTTTGTGCCTACCCAGCCTTTGTGCAACCTCTATGTTCAAATCCCCATTCCTCAACCACTTTCTTTAAAAACTGTATAATAAACTTACCTTTACCTCTCCTCTGGCTCTGTCCTCCGTGGTGCGTGTCCTGAAAAATTAAGACACTCACGTGACCTTAGGTTATGCTGGCGTCTTGTAAACAGAGCAGCGGCTGTGCATAACACAGCTCTGTACAGGCAGGGTGCAGGAGCGCTACGTGAAGGCTCCGTCCCTTTGCTCCCCGGCTTCAGTGAAAGAAGATGGATGTCAATGATTGACATTTTCCTCTTAAGCACACTATCGCAGCTGCCTGAATATGACGGCAGCTGCGATACACTGTGCTTAAGAGGAGGATGTCAATCACTGACATCCATCCTCTTTCACTGAACTTTGTGGGGGCCCCTTTGTGTGTGGGGGCCCCAGGACGACTGCCCCGATCGCCCCGCGGATAATCAAGCCCTGCGTACTTGTGTACTAATTCAGAGCTGAAGTTCTCATCTGGCTTATACTTCCACCTCCCATTATTTACATGCCATTTTTGGAAACATAGGATACAATAATTTTTTTGTTCCAGTCTGGCCCATTGTGTCTCTAATAATTTTTAATGAACAGCAAAACAAAAAGGTACAAAAGGATTAGAGTAGTGGAAATTTTATGCAACTATTTTATTAATAACCAAGAGATTTTATCAGCTTGGTACCATTACTCTAGGGTCTCAACATTGGGCCTGATCCAGGCCTCTATGTGTGTTTTATATGCACGGAGGTCTGGAAGTCTGCATGGAAGAGGGGAGTAAACTCACCTGTCACTTCCCTCACTCGCCCGCCTCCATAAACCATCCTTAAGAGTTCCGAGCGAATTTGTGTCCTTACGTAAGTCCCCAATCCTACTTAGTAAAGTATGTTTTTTATTCTAACATTCTTTATTTTTTATTTGTGATTTTCTAGTATTTGTATAAAACAGACCATTCTTATGCATATAGAACATGTCATTAAAATTACTATAAGGTCAGCAAGAGCCCATTTGACATTTTAACTTTCTTAAATTAAATTTGAATAACTTATGCAATGTTTTTATTCCACTCAAGTACATATGTGATCTGCACAAACTGAGAGACAACCTTGACAAGCCCTCGTGGACAAAATGCTAATTACTACTCTTGCTTCTGAAGCCTGAGATGACATGGGCTTATTTGGCAGAAGCTTAAACTATACTTTGCAGACTTTAAAGGTATAAATAACTTATATAAAATAGCTACATTGCTTGCCCCAGGCCCCCCGAAGGCTTAATCCGGCCCTGGGTATAAATAACTTATATAAAATAGCTACATTGCTTCTGTGGCTTTCCAAATTCCAGTGCCATTCTACACTATATTTACATAAACTTTATTAAAGCAAGGTAACAATAAAATGATTAACTCCACAAAAAATCTTAAGGAACAATCTTCTAATAAATAAAGAGAAGATGTTCTACAGCATAAAATACAATGGGTTGTAATCAGAGAACCCTTTTCACGGCGAGTTCCATGCGTATTTTTAGGTATGTTTCAACTGCTCATACGTAGTAACTTTTTTATGTAGTATATGTAGACTATGCGCACGTAAGTGCCTCACAGATGGACTTGTGAATCTTACTTGGGTACATACGTCCGGATATGCGATACAAAAATAAGCACGTGAAAATTTTTATACGAATGGGCGGAGGAAACTATTTAAGTGAAGAAATGTGGGCGCGCCTAACATGAATCGCACGTACAGAGGACACATATGCACACAACTGCTAACGGAAAGTTACAAGTGGTCTATGGAGGCAGAACTCACCGACAGCATGGCCGAGAGAGGGAAGTGTCATGGGTGTGACGGGGTTTAGCCTGCACCGGCCGTGCGTATAATTGCGTTCCTTCAAGGAAATGGTTCTCTGAATACAGTCCAATATGAATATAATTACAAGTGACAAATAAATGTTAGATTTTTTATGATAAACTATGTATATTAATTAACTTAATTATATAAGTTACATAGAAACATAGAAAGTGACGGCAGATAAGAGCCACATGGCCCATCCAGTCTGCCCAGTTGTTAATTTAAAACTATACTGAGCCTAGACCCTATTCACCCTCAATTTAGTTTATGATTTAGGATATCCTTATATTTATCCCAAGCATGTTTAAACTGTTCTACTGTGTTAGCTTCAACCACCTCAGATGGGAGGCTATTCCACTTATCTATCACCCTTTCAGTGAAGTAATTTGTCCACACATTTCATCTAAACCTACCACCCTCCAGTTTATATTCATGCCCTTGTGTTCTATTACACCTCTTCATTTGGAAAATGCCAGCCTCCTCTAGCCGGTCACAACCCTTGATATATTTGTAAACTACTATAATATCTCCCCTCTCCCTTCTCTGCTCCAAGTTATACTAGGCTTTCTTGGAATGTTTTGTGACACAGGCCATGGAACCTCTTAGTTGGTCTTCTTTGCACAGTCTTTAATGTATTTATGTATTTCTCTAGATATGGCCCCCAGAACTGAACGCAGTATTCTACATGAGGTCTTACCAACGATCGATAAAGGGGCATTTCTTTCTTTCTGCTACAAGTTCCTCTCCCTATGCAACCAAGCATCTGACTTTCCTTTCTCATTGCTTTGTTACATTGCTTGGCTACCTTTAAGTCACATGAAATAATGACAACTAGATCTCTTTCCTGCTCAGCAGTTTCTAATGTAGTGCCATTAAATCTTGAGCTTTTGTGTTTTTGTGCCCCAAGTGTATGATTAAGCATTTTTGGCATTAAACTGCAGTTGCCACACTCCTTATCTTAGTATAAAATAGAAGTTTACATTTAAAAATACTAATAAAGCCTAATGAATATGAAAAAGTTGTACCAATTATGGTACCACACTAAAGCTAAAAACAATTTTCTTTAAAAAAAAATGTTAGTTTTAAAAACAACTTATTATTAGAATAATGTTACTCACAAAATATAAAAATAATTGAACTAAGATAACATGTCAAAATACAAAAATGCACCATTGCTGGATCTCTGACAGACAAATGTGTGCAACCATTAAATTGTCACAGCAGTCCCCAGTTTCTTTTCATGGTGACAGATGTTACAAAGATTGTGAGATCTTTAACAGTATTTCTGTCAAATAGCAGCAACTGGGGTTGTGCATTATAAAAGAAATGTGTTACCATAAGGTAAATTACACCCTTGAAGATATGATATTGATATCATTTTATAGCAAATATTTTTTTTTAATTCCTCAGGCCATCAAGCAGAAGTTCTGGTCATGTAAATTCATATTGGAAGTCTAATCGCATGGGGAGCAATCAATGGGGATGCAAAGTTATTATAACAGGAATTTAATTTTTCCCAAGTTATTTTATGCTGTTTGGGCATCAGGTTGAATGTAAACATTGTAAGCAAAAGAATTGTTTATGTTTCAATATAGTTATTCCTTTGCATAATTTCATATTTGTTAGAGTTTGTTCTAACTATCGTCATAAGGAATCTGTCATGCTAGACCTTTCCTCCAGAACTTGGAAGTGCTGCAGTACCTTTAGTAAGAAAATCCTCCAATGGCGCTGTTTTGTACATTGGTGGAGCCTACAGGCAGCAGAGCCCACCAGGGATTTCCCCTATTCCAAGAGAGGTCTATCATAGGAGTCTGTATAATGTATATCTTTCCCACTTTGTCTTTCATAGAGAAATCCTATAAGACAGTCATACCTTTACAGAGGCAGACCTATGGTATCCATTTCCTGATGCACCCTGTGAATCTATAGCTTCTCGGGAACCATTCACTATATCTTTTGATCCTCTTTCACTATTTCTAGCAATGTATACATAAGACATATAACATTTACTTCTTGTGAGATTTTAGCTTAAGTGTTTAATTTCTCAAACTTATAAATATTAAAATATCTATAAGCAGACATTACAGGCCGGGCTGCTATTCAAACTGATGAAATGTATGTAGGTTAGTTTATAAAAATGGTTGAGATGCATCCAATATAGTTATATTGTGAAGAAAACCTGCTATTTATGTATATTAGATATTTCGGTATTAGATATTTCGGTATAGAGCACCAGATATGTATTTGTTCCATCTACATGTATAAATAAATGTATATGTGTGTGTGTGTATATATATATATATATATATATATATATATATATAGCAGTGGCATCTGTCATCCTCCGCTGCATTCCCCTTCACAATCAAGCCGGACTTCATCAAGATCTTGGGAGTTTGGTTTGGTGGAGATGATGCGGCCCTGAAGTGTTGGGATGAAAGACTTGCGACAGTTCGACAGAAACTTGGACTGTGGAGCCTCAGAGACCTTACCATCGAAGGGAAAGCACTGGTGCTGCGCAACGAGATCCTTCCCGTTCTGCAGTACACGGCCCAAGCTTGGCCTCCTTTTGCTGCGGTCTGCAAGACCATCACAAGAACAGTCTTCCACTTCATCTGGGGCTCTAAAATGGACAGAGTGAAGCGGTCGTTGCTGTACAAGGAGCCCCTCAAAGGCGGGAAAGGGATACCGGATATCCCCACCATGCTGCGAGCCTTCTTTGCCTGCAACTGCATCCGCAGAACTCTGAGAGAGAAATACGTCTGCTCTGCTGGGAACTCCATGTCTCGCTTCTTTCTCCTGCCCCTTTGGAGGGGCCTGGGATGGGACAAGTGGGACAGCTCCTTCCCTTACAACTGGACTACACCCTGGTTCTACCTTGATGTGGGACAATTTGTAAAGGATCACCATCTGGAGGGAGTGAAACCAGACTTGTGGAAGCCAAAGACTATCTACAAGTTCATCAGAGCCAAAGACACGATGGAGTCTGTTCCAGGGCTCCCTTCAGCTACAGCCAAGCATGTCTGGGGGAATGTGGCCTCCAAGAGGCTCACAAACAAGCACAAGGACTTGGCATGGATGGCCATCCAGGGGGGCTTGCCTCTCAGGACATTCATGCACTCCCGGAACCTGTGCAGATATGTTCACTGCCCCCTCTGCATTGTCAGCAGGGAAACAGCTCAGCATATCTTTTGGGACTGTCCATTCGCACAGGCACTGTTGGATGCCTTGGAACATGAACTCAGTGACAGCGTGCCCAGGTCTTGCCTGAACTACGACTCTGTTTTTCATGGACTCTTTCCTGGGACACACACTGTTGGGGCTATCCAGGAAGCTTGGCGCCTTATGAACTGTTTTAAGGACGCTATTTGGTTTGCCAGGAACCGCCTCATCTTAAGAAGGGAGAAGACGTCTATCCAGGACTGTCGCAGGCTGATCCACAGCCTGCTCAGAGACTATAACATCAGAGACAGTCCTGAGGAAGAAGATGATGATTAATTTTGTCAACTTCTTCCCCTTCTCCCCTATGTGTCTGCTATTCAAATAAAGCTTTGGGCTTGTGACTTCCCCTCCCTTACCCCCTCCAACCCACTCCCCTCTCACATTGTTCTGTTGTTTTATTGAAATGTCTTGCCTTAATTTATGCACCCTCCCTTTTATGTGTCTGTCCTTCAATAAAGCTTCGGGCCTGTGATTCCAACCCCCTACCCCCCCTCACCTACCTCCCCCTCACATCCACTGCTTTTTTGAAATGTTTTGTTTGGTTTAAGTGATGCATGGTTAGTGTAGTATTTGATGCATAGTGTAGGATGTCAAGTCTTATATTGTATGTCTTGTATTGCACTAAAAAGTATGTTTGATTATGTTTTACGGTGTATTGTGTTTTGGCTGCGCTGCGACGCAGTACACTCGTCTGCCTGAATGTATGTATGTTTTTTGTATCTTTATATACAATAAAGTTACTTTTTCAATCAAAAAGCTGTTACTTATTGTATTAAATATAGTGCATTGTGTATATCGGCTTTTGTGTTTTTACTGTCATTTCTAAACTCTCTGAGCTTTTGTCCCCTTTTTTCTGTTTCTTTCTTTTCTCCAGGAATCCTTATTTTCTCCCTGCTCCCTCCCCCCCTGTTTTCAACTTATTTCCCCTTTTTCTGTCCCTTTTCTTTCCATTCTGTGTGGTGCTTATACTTTCTTTCCCCTTTCACTTTTCTCTTATACTGGTAATCTTACCTGTCTACCGATGCCCAGGCCTGTGAGGAAGCGTGTAGCTCCCAGCCGTTTCAGGGAGGCCAGTGACGCTGTGGGGCCATCCCTTGCAGCGGGGGAGCCAGCGGATCTAACGGCTCCTTCCTCCAGTCAGACCTCTCAACCTAGTGCAGGTGAGTGGTCTGTGGCAGTAAGCGACGGTTGTGGGTGCTGTCGGCAGTGTGGGAGAGCTGCCGGCGGCGCTGGGGGAGGCAGGGCACTCACCGCAGCGGTCTCTGTAGGACGGGGGGCGGGGCTTAGTCGCACCCGCCATTATAGGTCTCCCACTGCCACCGATGATCAGGCTGCTCGAAATGTGGATTCCACACTCCCCCCTCCACAGTCCCAGGTACATAAGGCTGTGGAGGGACCCCACCAATGGCAGTCCTGGGTGGCCAGGAGGAGGGCCAGACATGGGTCACCAGGTCACTCAACTCAGGTCCCTGATATGTTGATAGATTTAGGGGAGTAGAGGCCAGTGACTCTTCCTTTCCCTCATGTATCCCTGACACCCCTCCCATGTTTCCCAATCAGTATGGGGGGGTGGGTGGTTCTACTCAGGGTTATTTTAGGGGCTCCTTCTCTGGGTCATCGGTTTCTTCTAGGGACGCGCGCGCATCTCAAGTTAGTGGGTTCCGCCACTGCGGCCGTTCCAAGGTTTTTAGTAGGGCTGCTAAATCCACCTCTCAACCTCAATGGCCCTTTCAGCAAGCCATGTTTCCTGCAGCATAACATTTAGGTGCTGCTTCGGTTCAGGTGCCGGGGGCGTCTCTGTTTGGCACAGCGTTTGTGTTTATTCCCCATGTTTCCCCCTCAGGGTGGTTTCCCGGGGC
>WWET01004058.1:58537-92509 GCA_011038615.1 Limnodynastes dumerilii
CGCTCATCTCTACTTTAAATACCATTACACATAACATATAATTACCATCCTCCATTGTAACAATAGGAGGTCATTGTTTTGGGATTTGTCTATGGTTCCATCAAAGAATGAATGAAACCAATAAAACACGAATTTATAATGAATGTTAGTGATGACCTTCTATTTTTCCTTGCTTTGCTTCTTCACGCATTGACTTTAGACTTTTCCTTTCACATCCTTCTTCTTGTTATTTTGTGATATATGTTTCTTTCTACGTCCACAGGAAGATCACATATATTCCTAATAAACAATGTGTATGACTTTTTATCTAAGACTTCCTGAGCTACAATATGTCCTCTGACCCAGCACTGACAATGACAGACAAGCTTGGCTTCCACTTCATAACTTTTTCCTATTTTCTCCAAATTTCTGCTTGTCATTGTTTTTAATGTTCAAAAATGACTTATCAACTGTTGATGAGAGGAATATTCCTCAATTTCTCCAGTCATTTATTGTGTAAGTAGAATATAATCATCATAATGCCCATTCTATGACCAGAACTATATAAGTGTTCAATGTTTAATGAACATTATGCAGTATATATTTTAAACAACCTTTTCAGTTATACTAATGGCATCTTCAGTATAATCAGGTAGCTATTTCCAGTCTTATGCATAACATATATACATACATATATACATACACACTTAGGTCCGGATTCACAGTTGCATAGTTTTCATCTTACATACGTTGTTTTAAAAATTGAGCTACTACGCATGCGTAGTAGCTTATTTACGCTATCTACGCACCATTTCTGTACGTAGATTGCGTAAGCGCGGTGTATAGATTTCTTTCTTAATTCTTAAAACAACATACGTAAGACGAAAACTATGTAACTATGAATTTGGACCATATTTATTAAAGTAGGCTATAATCAATTCCCTAGAATTATCAGAGCTAGGGATCTATTTACCTTCTGTTTACCTTCCCACTGAACGTAGCTGCTCCAGGCTCGCTAGTGATCACTGCGAGCCCAGTAGCTTCCCTTTTAAAATTTACAAATACTCACCCCGGGTCCCACGAGGTCCCACGATGATCTCGGCACGCATTACAGGCCACTTCATTCATATTTCATATGAATGAAGTCCTGCGCATGCGCAAAGACTACATTTCGGGACTTGGAAAATTTCAAGTCCCAATATGAAAAAATACTGCGCATGCGCAGTATCTTCATATCGGGTCTGAAATCTTCAGAGTCGGACGTGGCTCCCGGACAGGGGAGTTTATCTTTTTTTCTGATTTTTTTACAGGTTTTAATGTTTTTAATGTATTAGTTTATATTTTTGCTTTCAATACAAAAAAACAACACATTTTTTTTATTTTTTTTTACATTAGTGCATACTCCTTTATCCCAGCGGTGTCCCCATACATGTCCCCCTTTTCCTCCCCCTAATAGCTATCGGGGGAGGAAAAGGAAGGAATATGGGGAGATCGCTGGTATGAAGGCAATAACGCCATCCTGAGATGGCTTTATTTTAACCCTCGGAACGGAATGATAATCTCCGCTCCGAGGGTAATTTGTATAAAGTGCCGGCCCACATTAAGAACAACGGGCCGGCAAAGAAATATGAAGTCTATGTGAATCGTCACAGCACATTTCCATGACGCTAGCATTGTTGTAAATGGTAAGTTCTTCATTTTTAAGTGATAATGTCCGTTTTACTGTGAAAACAGGCATTATCACCTAAAAATGAAGTTTGTAAATATAGCCCCTAGTGCCAACTGGTCTGGGGCTGGCAGAAATCATAGGAGGAGACACCCACACTGTGTTTCGCTCTTGTATGGTTCTACCAGGCCAGGCTAGTTAAGTCTAGTATTAGGTGCCTTAACTAGGTAACTAGTTTTGTCTTTTAAGCATCTTTAAAACCATGCTGTTTTGTATTTAATTCTTTTAGTGAAACAAGACAAATGATAAAGTGCTGTAGTTGCAGTGTTGTTACTTGTCACCTTTACTTTTATTCTGAAGGACACTGAAATTAATACTCATAGGACCAATAATTACTATGGCCCAGATACATAACAACGCTTCGGAGCAAATTTACGCATGGCAGAGACGTAAAATCACCTTTTGGTAAGTACTGCGCATGCGCACCATAGAAAATATGCTCCGTAACATAGCGTAATTGTGAACGTATGGGCCATTCACATATGTGTCACGTAAATACTTACGTGTGGGTGTGCTAATTTTACATGAGTCCAAAATACGTCTGAAATACGTTAAGTAGGCGGGGGTTTGTATTTAAAGTGTACAGTATGGGCGTGCTTATCTGCGTAAATTCGTGTTGCCCATACGTACGCGTGCGTATCACTGCGGTTACGTTGGCAAAAGTTAAGGTAGGGTTTGGAAAGCGTATTTTGGCAAAATACATATGTTCAAATGGTGTTACTAGGGGAGTGTATAGAATATACGCACACGAGAATACGCTACGCGAATAAACGTACGGCAAACGTAGTTCTGGATCTACCCCTATATGTGAAAAATCTAAGAAAATCAACAAAAAAATAAAAACGCTGCCTTCTGTCTGAAAACTTGTATTGCAGGTCAAACAAAATGCCACTAGCTGATGATGCCATAGCGTAATATAGTTCTCTTGACAGATCAAAACATCTGGTACAAATGTTTACAAGCTTTCTCAATCTATGGTAAGTAAGGACACATCTGTTTATATATTCTTTATTACTGATCTGTGTCACATGGCATTTCCATTATTTAAGTATTATATATATATGGTTATTTTTTTAGTAAACTTACTTTGGATCAGTTTCTGATACAACAGCTAATGATGTTGCCTATACAGAACTATATCCTGACTTCATAAATGTAGACATTTTCCACTTATTGCAGGCAGAAAATGCCTGCAATCCATGCGAATGCATGCTCACATATTAGCCTGCCAGCATGGATCTGGATCATCAGGATCCTGACTACCTTGTTGGAAGCATTTCCATCGGTGGTGCAGGACAGGCAGGTTAAGTGCAATATGCATACAAGGTGGGAGAGGGAGGGTTTGAAATTGTACAGTAATGGCTGGATTAAGGCCAGGGTTGCCGACTCTCCCGGAATATCCGGGATACTTACAAAATTTGGGCAGTTCTCCCGGTATCCCAGGAGAGCCGGCAAAGTAATCCCTAGCTTTACTAGGGGTGTGCGGGGTTTGATGATGTCATCAAGTCCCGCCCATCCCCTGAAATGTTAGAGATTACAGAAGTGATTGACAGGGGTGGGGCTTAATGACGTGATTTGCAAAAATTGTGTCATTAAGCCCTGCCCCCTTGCAAAAATCTATGGCTTCCCTCCAGTTTCTCCCGGAGGAAAGCTTTAAAAAGTCGGCAACCCTGATTAAGCCTGATTACCCTGATAACCCTGATTACATGCAATCTGAATCTCATTTTACATGGGAATGTTGCAGAACTATTTAGGTAGGGTGAGGGTAGGAAGTGGCCTACCCTCACCTGTATGGGAGTTTGGAGGCTGCAGGGAGCTGGCATTGGATTTCTTGCTGTTGCTGTTGCTGTTGCTGCTACTGCACTCAGAGTTGCAGTGGAGGTCAGGATCTGGCACAATTTACGCAGAGGTGACAGTAAGGATCAAGTCAAATAAGGAGAAAATTTGCTCCAGGGAAAAAGAAATTGAGGGGAGCAAATTCATTTAATTATAGTAAGCTTATTCCATACATAAGTTCTGTATGTGTTTCAGATGTTATCAGTCTGAAGTTGTTCAATGACATTCACAATTTCTTGCTCAGTTATTTAACCTTTAAGAAAATGAAGGTGAGCGTTATGTCATGGTTTGTCCTGATCCATTTTAAAGGATATCATTTCTATGATGTCAGCAAGGATCAGTTGTGACATTTGCATAGAACACGCATGAAAGATTCTGTATTCTTCTATGTTTAATCTAAAAGTTTATTCAGGATTTCCCTCTGTGCTTTAAAACTATTTCACAGCAGTAGGTGAGATATTTGTTCAACTAATCTAATTTTTCCTTTTGAACCGTATTTGCTTTGAAATGTGTGATGTTAAGATCCCTTCTAGCTGTTGCATTTTTTTTAACAGGTTATTTCTTTTGTAGTTGGTAAAACAAATAACCTGACATAATACTGCAATAGATTATTATTATTATTATTATTATTATAAAAAAAAAAAAATAATAATACTGTAATAACATGTTGGACTATAGTGCCATTATCTTAGCTCATTATAGTTTAAACTATCATTATAACATGACTGTATAGTAACAAACAGTTATTGATATATATGATACATTAAGGCAGGTGCTATAAGTAACAATGGACCAATCAGGATGTATGGTAAAAGTGCTCAGTGCTCTGTATGATCCATTCATACTGCAGTGTTAGTAGCAGGACTGAGGAAAATTTTATTACAGAAGGAGAAAATGGGCAAATTTGTTTAAATCATGTAAATAAAATAAAATTAGAGAGTAAAATAGTGGAATATAGGCTAGTCAAATTTTAAGAAGTAGGTTTAGAAATTTGGTAAACCTGTCTGAAGAGGAGAATTTTAAGAAAACACTTGAAATTTTGGAGAGTAGAGGATAGTATTCCTTCTTAGGTGAGGAAGTTATTCCAGAGAGTGGGTGCAGCCTGGGAGAAGCCCTGTAACCTGGAATAAGAACATTTATTATGTGTAGAGAAGAGTTGTAGATCTTGTGAAGATCTGAGATAGTAAAACTATTTCAGGTTGATTGTGAAAGTGTTATTTAGGTGAATTGACAAGGGGGCATGTACTGAGCTGTGAAAAGATTGTCTAACTACACAACCTGCATCTGTGTGGATAACTCTTCAGCTACATATAAACATTCTCAACAGCTGAAAATTCTCCTTTTCTATATGCAGGACCTTATTTTGGCTTAAAGTTGCCCAAGGACAATTAACTTGAGGACGTTATGGTCACCACAGTGATGGTTGTCATATCAACAATGTTACAGCCCACACCATAGGAATTGGATATTAAAATTGAAAAGTATTATGTCAGCAGTTTTATTTTCAGCATGGTACAACTTCATAACACTTACATGAAAAAATTCACATTCTAAAAAAATTATTAAATACATTTCTTGCCTGTCCCTTCTCTTGCACCCATCTCTCCCTATTGCTATCCTCTGTTCTGTCATGTCTGATCCATCTATCTGTCTACTTTTCTTCTTTCCTATCTTGTCCCTCCATCTGGTCTTTCTCTGTTTTGTTCTGTCCACTTCTAAATTCTATCTCTTCTTCCCTGTCTTCCGCTTCCATGTCGCTATAACTGTCTGACACCTGTGTTTTTCTGACCTATGTTGAAGCTGCATCATTCGTAGGAAATTCATTTCATTAGGTTAACTAGTCATTAGAGTTAGGCTTTAGGTTAGGGTAGGGTACATTCAGGTAAAGGTCACTGTAATGCCAAAGATATGTGTTATCACGTATTGCATTGCATTACTCTGACAGGTGTCACATTAACGACCCTGTCATTTAAAGTAATGTTCAGTTAAATATGTCGAACAGACAGTGTCCACCAGTCTTCATGTCGACTTTACAACCTTCCTCGCTTTGTATCACACCCAACACACACTGAAAAGTTGTACTATATGCTGTAAAAATATACATTGTCAAAGATTTGAGCGTACTATGGAGCACAGAACAATTAATTCAAGTAGTGAATCAAGAGAACTAATTTAAACAGTTGATTAACCCACAAGTATAAATATAGACCTGTTAAGAATGCAAAACACTAATGAATTTAAATTGATTTGGAAACATATGTGCTACATCCCCATAACAATTTAATGATAGTTTATTTACACTTATAGGAGGATGTAGGCATCTTAAAAGGTTTCCTGCCTTAAAACAGTAGCACATGTTCCAGGTTTTTGTGAGATAAGCATCAGAATCATACTCCATCTAAACATTAGCAAATGTTTGCTTTTCTTCCTTTGTAATATTTTAGTAAAATGTGTTATATAACCAACCCCTTTAAAAAGCAAAAACATGTTCCTGAGCACTATGTGAATGAACTATATATAAAGAAAAAAATATAAGTCAAATTTCTACTCAGTGATATACAGGCCATATCTATAGAAAGAAAAAGAAGAGCAACCAAAATAGTCCATGGCATGTGTCACAAAACATACCAAGAAATGCTAGAAGAACTAAACATGTATAATTTGGAGCAGAGAAGGGAGAGGGGGGATATGATAGCAGCTTTCAAATATATCAAGGGTTGTGATCGGCTAAAGGAGGGCAGCATTTTTCGAAGGAAGAGGTGTAATAGAACACAAGGGCATAATTATATACTGGAGGGTGGTAGATTCAGAGGAAATGTGCAGAAAAATGACTTCACTGAAAGGGTGATAGATAAGTGGAATATCCTCCCATCTGAGGTGGTTGAGGCTAACACAGTAGAACAGTTTAAACATGCTTGGGATAAATATAAGGATATCCTAAATCTCAAACAAAATTTTGGGTAAATAAGGTACAGGGTCAGTATAGTTTTAAATAAACAACTGGGCAGACTGGATGGGCCATGTGGCTCTTATCTGCCGTCACTTTCTATGTTTCTATGTTACATATTTAAAAAAATCTTATACTATGGAAGATATTCAGGTTGTAGTTATGGAATCAGATTATATCAGATAAGTATGGTAATTTCTTAATATTACAACAGTTGCCAGGGATGTATAACACCTCCTTATGGGTCATCTTTATAGCATCCTCACTGCAAGTAATAATTGAATATATCCCTCTGTCAAAACTAAGGATCATAAAGGCATCTGATATAAACCATAGACTGTGATGGATGGCATATAAGAACCACCGATCCAGTCTACCCAATGTTATAAACTACTTTAAAGCTAATTTTATTTTTGACTATACCTATAATCATTCACATTGTCACGGAAGTGCTCACACAAAGCATAGCCATCATTTTCCTTATACATTACAGTAAACTACATGTACTAATGTTTGGATTGCTGGGGAAAAAGAAATGTATCTGGTCATGTAGAGGCTTTGTGCTTGACTGAGGGATCTAGAGCTACAGTTATGAGAGTACCTAGGCCTAGTATAGGCCTTACATTATGGGCATATGGTTTTCTAGCACGCAGGATGCATTTGTTTTTGCAGTCAGGTCTGGTTCAGGTCCATATCGGTTGACTTTTGTATGCACTGGTGAGCAGCATAATTGTAGAGACATAGGTCAGGATTCAGACTGAAGAGAATGTAGTCAAGGCACATTCAGATCTGAGCGCAAATCTAGCATCGGCAGCTTGCGTTCTGAGGGGTGTGTTGAGGGAGGGAAGTAATGGAGGAACGTAGTCCATGTTCTGTACGTGTGTGCCCAAGGAATGGCACCCGATCCAAAGCCAAACGCAGACGTAAAAAGGTCTGTTTACATCAAAACATTTGCACCTGCCCCAGGTCCTGTATAAGTTCTTTGGGCACACACTTTACCTATTTCAGACACTTAAGTTACAATTTCAATCGTAAACCCTTTTTTATAGTCAGATAAACACTTCTGTAGTATTATGTTGTTATTATGTTGTATATTTTTTTGTAATATACGTTAATAAAAGACATTTTTTTTTTCTTGTAAAAAATAATTTACTTTACTTTGTTTTAGTACGTTCATATTACAACTGAAGTGTAATTATAATAACAAATATAGGGTTTAATCTATTAAACTGTCTTCTTTTCTCAGGCAATTACTTAAAAAAAAGTTACCAAAATTAGATTATTTGATTATTTATTAATAATAAAATTGAAAACAGAAAACTGACACCTAATATTCAGTCTGTAAGCTTCCTTTCAGTTTTTCTTAAAACAAGATGATAAAATAAAGGAAAATATGATCAGGTTGCATATGTTTTATCAGCTATTTGATTCTGCTATTTGATAACCTCGGTTATGAGAAAATATATATATATTGGATCATTTATTAAATAACTTACTGTACCTTTACAAAGTCATTTCTATGATATATGAAGGGGAAATATATAGGTAAAAGATAATATTGGTTACAATTTAACAGAAAACATGCCAGATGCGTAGTGTAGATGGCAATCTGCTTGCAGCAGAAATTTCAAATTTATAATATAAATAATGAAAATAAACTTACTTTCTGACCTTATCTGACAAAATGACACGTAATTTCCTGTGTATACTGTGCCTCAAAATATGATTTTCATCTGAGGCCAAAGAGGAATATACTAAGTAGGGGCAAGATTCAGACTCTGGGCCTCATTCATTAAAGTCGATTTTGGGCTGCGATTTCACATCGCGGCGATATAGCCGCAATTAAAAAAAAAAATTTCAAATTCATTAACGCAATTTTGGTGCGATTTTTTCAATCACAGGCGATGGTGTGCAATTTTTAAAGGGCTAAATCGCAGTGATTTTCAATAGAAGACCACCGCGAGTAGCCCTTTAACAAATTGTTGCAAATCGCGGGAGATTGAAAAAACCTAAGTGCTGCATGGCTGAAAGCCTTAGCCATGCTATAATGATCAAACTACAAGGATCAGCAAAGATTACGTACAATAGCTACTACGCATGCACAGTAGCTATCGTTCAGTGAATTACGTCCGTCTAGACGGACGTAGTTCAGGATCTACCCCCTTGTGTATAAATGTACCCATTGTCTGTTGACCAGCAATGTGTTCTTACAGAAGACTGTACGCTAGTTGTTATGGCTGCGCTTTTTTATTTGATTATATTTGGATTGCTTTTCTTTGTTATATTGTTAATACATTTTTGTGTGTTAAGGCCACTGTAACTAGATCGGACAACCAATTTATATACCTTTAATAGGGCAAGTACAATTTACACAAAATGTTTTTATTTTTTTTACAGGTTATTACGTACCGCTTTATAATTTTAACAAACATTATAACAAGACTGGATGGTAACAGACAGATTGAGTGGGTAAGAGGGCCCTGCTCACAAGCTTACACTCTATAGAACATTGGTGACTGATACATAAGGGCAAGCGGTTTATATATCACAATGGACCAGTCAGCTTGTATGGTAAAAGTGCCCAGTGCTCTGTATGCTCCAATCACGCAGCAGTGTTACTACCAGGACTAAGGGGAATTTTAGTATGGAAAGAGAAAGTGTGTATGTTTGTGTAGATCATGTAATAGAAAGAGAAACTGGATATCAATGTGGTTGTAAATATGGTAGATGAAGGATCTCAGGCGATGGTGTGCGATTTTTAAAGGGCTAAATCGCGGTGATTTTCAATAGAAGACCACCGCGATTAGCCCTTTAACAAATTGCTGCAAATCGCGTGAGATTGAAAAAAACCTAAGTGCTGCATGACTGAAAGCCTTAGCCATGCTATACTGATCAAACTACAGGGATCAGCAAAGCTGACTCTTGTAGTTCTATCAGCACAACATGGTTAGTCTTCTAACCATGCAGCGCTGCGTGTAGTGTGTAAAAAAAAAAAAAAACACAAATCACAAAACATACATTAACCTCTAAAATCATTAAATAAAGTATGCATGTAAAAAATGTTTTTTCCCCAACTAACAATGTTCCCTAAATGTGTGCACTTACCTCTGGTGGTCATCTCTCCTAATATAAGTGTAATGTGTGCAGTGTATCATGTGTAATAAAATTAATAAAAGGTTTGTGCACTCACCGTTTGATGTCAGCATCATGGGAAGCCTTCTTTTCTTCATTGTAGGATGTCTTCTTCTGTGTTCATCTTCACTGGAGGATCTGGTCCGGTCCGGTTGCTGTTGACACAACACTGGAAACCTTCTGTTCTGCATCCGGGCTGCTCCTAAGGACCATTAGGTCACTAGGGGGCAGTGTTTTATATGAGATGACGTCAGTTACAGTGGGGGCTGACGTCATCTCTTCTTTTTTTTCTATCTTTTACATGGCACACATCTGGACGATTTCTGTCCAGCGATGTTTGCCATGGCGATTTTTTTTTTAAACAAATCACGCGATTTGGAGCTTAATGAATCCCGATTGGCTATTTTTTAAGCTCAAGTCACGCGATTTGAGGCAATTTAGGCCAAATCGACCTTAATGAATGAGGCCCTCTGTGCACACTTCAATACGCATCGAGGTCTGGTAGTCAGTACGGAAGAGGAAATTGAACCCTCCAGTCACTCCCCTCTCTCATGCGGAGTTAGCAGCACTTACAATGCTATAACCCTGACTTAAGTGTCCAGTGCGGATCTGCATGGAACTCTTAAACCCAGTGCAGACTGTAAAATGTACATGTCTCTCCCCCCTACACAAACCTTATGTTTTAGTTATTTTTGTATGTTCAATCTGTAGCTCAAACAAGGTAATCCATAACACCTAAGACAAATATTTCAGATGTTTTTACACGTATTCACTATAAATTATAATCTCACATCTATTTCCATACATAAGAAATTATTTACTCATTGCCTGATTTTTTTTCCCATCAGGATAATGGAAGCTTTCTCTAAAGTAAAACTACCAAGATCTACAAAGGATGAGTCACTTAGCATTTAACGTTATGAAAGATTGCAAAGAAAAATGCCACTCATATTTCTGAAAACCACTTTAGTCAAGTGTTACTCTAGAAGAGCTATCAATTTTAAGCACTGAAATGTATTTAGTGGATTGTAATATTGTTGTGCTTTTATTCTCAGAAAGCTTTTTCAAACACCTCCAGTGGCAAATTAAAACACAAACTCATATGTTAACTATAGATTTATCTATAGATAGATAGATAGATAGATAGATAGACAGATAGATAGAAAGATAGAAAGACAGATAGATATACACACAGCACAGCAAAGACTAAGTGTGTCTCAGAGAAAGAAAAATACAGAGATAGTAACAAAGAAAAAATGGTGACAGACGTACATTTGATGCTATGAATAGGGATGTCTGGAAACTGAAGCACGAGGGAGACAAGGACATAAAAGACAAGAAACATGAACAATTGTTATATGGAGAAATTATTTTTCCATCACAAAATACCCTGCAGTCAGAGCGTAAACAGCTGCTGTCTAAGTGTGAAAAGTTAATAGGTGCAAAGTACAATGTCAGTGAGCATGTTTTATCAGAAATTACAATAACCACTTCTTTGTATTAACAGTGTACAATAGGTTATAGAAAATATAAAAAACAAAAAGTTTTTGAGGACACAATGCCAAAGAATATGATAAGAAATTACTAAATCAATATAAAATAGACTTTTTAAAAACAATATAAAATAAATACATTTTATTAAAATACACAATGTAAAAACATTATTAATCACAGTTTGGTCTCGTTAGAAAAACATAATATTAGTAGTCGTTAATTAAAAAACTATTGGGTCTTCTAAACATATATGAACAATAAGCTGTTGATATTGCAAACAATATATCATAATAAACCTTATTCTTGAGTAAATATCCAGTGAGGACATAAAGGAATATACTGCTGATGAAAAGGTATTGAATAGCACATGGGACCTGATTCAGACTTAATAATGACAGACGAATGCATAAGTCTGGCTGCGGGAAGCAGAAGAATGCATAAGTCTGGCTGCGGGAACCCACTGTGCATGCGCACGGCAGATATTACTCATCGTAACTCTGAACGTATGTAACTTGTATGTAACTCTGTATGATAGGGCGTAACATCCCTACACAAGCCAAATATATGCATTGTGGGTGTAGGGAGTCATTTAAAATTGTACAGTATAGGCTGGGTTAGGCACTTACGTATAGCAAAGCATTATGTATGACCAGAAATACGCAAGGAAAAGTTAAGGTACGGTTCTGAACACATAAGTCAGCTATGTCATATGTACGTGATAGGGGTGTGCCAGGGGGAGTGCATTATCCTTAGTGGGGGGTAACTTAGGTATGCTTGTGTATGTAAAATGATCTTAAGTCTGGACCAGGCCCAATGTGACAAATTTTCTTGAGCAGATATCCAATAGATATTAGTGAAATGGAAAGTCATGAATAAAAATGACCAAAAAAGCTGATGGTGGTAATAATTAAGGCTGTAACAGAGTTCTATATGGAAGAAGGAACTAGTGCTGGCAGATGATAAGGTACCTTCAGGTTGAATGACAATTAGCTATAGATACTTTGTAAGATGGTGCCAAGTTCATCTATGTAGTGGTAACATATAAAAAATATTGCAGCAAACCTGTAGCTGATTAAGCTCACTGTCCAGTGTGCAACAAGAATGTTCCAACATGGAGTTGATATAGGCTGTGTATTCCGGAGTCGGTGAGCGGTGAATAAGCACATAAATCAGTGCGCAGATATAGACAGCTGGATCGGCTATGCCAAAAAAGAGAATGCTTTGTTGATGAAGCAGGGTTGCAGCCCTTTTGATAGTTACCAACAGTGGTGGTATGTTCACAGAACAGACTCAGTTGCAGCTCTTGGGAATAAACTTGTAGCATCAGATCAGTGAAGAAGACCCAAAAGATAGACCAAACGTGAAGTATTGATGATTAAAACACCCTTACGCGTTTCATCGCATGATTTCCTTAGAGGGATAATGTGTAAATGAGCATTGGGCAGCTTAATTTATAGCAGATCAATTAAACAGCATTACTCTTTGCAACATGCCCATAGTAAACCACATTGATTTCTAGGGGGTATAGTTACAAAGGTTGATTTTGCTAAATTCCCGGGACTTTGCAGGCGATTATGCAATCACCATATTCACTAAAGGCAAATTCCCAGGACTTTAGCCTTTAGCAAAATCGACCCGGCAAATATCGCTGGACAAAAATCGTCCAGATGTTTGCCATTCAAAAAATAGCAATCGCCGTATTCACTAAAGGTGATTTGAATAACTCGCCTTTTGATCGACGGCAAAGCGCTTAAAAGCAAATCACCTTGTGTGTGGGGCGCTTCCAATGAAAGCGCCCCACGTTGTACCAGAAAAACACGTGTCAATCTATTTAACATGTGTTTTTCTGTTTCCCAAATGCCAGCGCAGCATGTGTGGAATACTTAGCATGGCTGCGCTGATAGAACTACAAGGCTCAGCATTGCTGAGCCCTGTAATAATATCAGCATCAGCATGTTAAGCCTTCTAAACATGCTACGCTGTCTTGGGGCATGAAAAAAAAGTACATTGTGAAATAAACATTCCCAAATACATTAATATACCTGTGTGGCTAAAATAAACATTTACACTGCATAATAATGCCCCCTAAGGTGTAAAATTACCTCCAGTGGCCACCATGTTTTATACTAAATGTGTTTTAAAGTACTGTGTGCTGTATGAATTAAATAAAAAAATTTCACACTCACTGTTTAGCTGTCATCATTCTTGGGACGAGTTGCTTGGAGTCTCTTTCTTTTTTGCAGGTCAGCTTCTCCAGTTGCTTGTAGAATCTGGTCTGGCTGATTGAAGATGTGGATCCAGATGACTCAATTTGCTCCATCAAGCCCCGTTCCGATGCCTATTTAAGCTAAAACTAGGTAAGTATGATGCAGGGGGCGCGGCTTAATGATGTGATTTGCATAAATTGCGTCATTAAGCACCTCCCCCTGCATGTGTCGCTAGCTTCCCTCTGGGATCTCCAGGAGGGAAGTTGGCAAAAGTCAGCAGCCCTGACCTATATCTATATTTATGGCTGGTGCTTATAAAGGCAATATTAGAGCAGCCATGGTCTAATTCTGATGTTTTTGCTGATCGTGGAAAAGTTTACCCTATTAAATAATAGAACAAATTGTGTGAGCAGATTTATATTCTGCTGTTTCTAACCATTCCCTCTTTTAACCTGTGCACGGCACTGATAATTTTAGTAAATTTTTGCCCTATGTCTTAATCCAGGACTTTCCTCCATGTTGCATCCTGTATGTATATTTATTGGAGGAATTTAAACAATGCTAAACTACTCTGTTTAGGGTATAAGTCTTGTGGCTTTATTTTCTCTTACCTGCACCACTGAATCAATCAATCAATCAATCAAGTACTTTTGACCTAAAGCCAAGGCCCTCTTAAAATGGACACATTTATAAAATGTGTTTAAAGCTGCAGACCAAGACCTACGGCCGCCATAGTTTTTACGGCGGCCATATGCGTAAGAACGGCATTTCTGCCGTTCTGCGCATGCACCGGGCAGATGTTGCCAGGCGTAATCGATTTTTCAGGGTGCCCTGGATCAGGCGTCCATAACTACAGTGTAGTTATGGACATAGGGGCGTGCAGCACCGTAACTACGCTGTAGTTATGGAAGGTAGGCAGGGGGAGGAAGGGAAATTAGGAAAGGGGGGCTGGGTTATGGGGTTACAATTAGCTTCCTGGCGTAATTAACCACTGTTTCGCCAGCTGAAATTAAGGTAGCATTCAGCCGGCGTAACAGTGGGTAAGTACGCTGGGACAGGGGGAGTGTCAGGGAGTGCTTATGAGCCACGCTGGCTGTACTTACGATGTACGGCACAGCGTAGCTCTGGATCAGGCCCATAAAGAGTATCTAATTTTCTCTAAAGAAGGTAATGAGTGCTTGTTGTTCCAGAAGTGCACAACTACAATTGTACATGTTTACTGTAAAAACATTTTCTTTGTGTTACATGCCGCCCTGGCACCTCTGACACTCACCCCTCCTGCTCCGGTCTGTGTACACATGCCGATCGCGGCATGTCAACAAACGCACGTGGGCAGGTGCCCCACCTCCCTGCACTCTGCCTTCATTGGACATTCTCCCCTGTCAGGGGGACATTCTCCCCCTGTCAGGGGGCTGGGAGGCTGCTAGCCTATCAGGGGCTAGCAGCCTCTATATCAGACCTGCGCTGACAGTTTCTGTTCAAGTCTCTATGCCATCTTCTTTTTTCTCTCTCTGCCTTGTGCATTTTTTCTTGCATTCCTGAGTGCCCCAGCCTTGTTCCTGCCCAGTACCTTGCCTCATTCCTTGGTGTTCCAATTTCCTCTCTCTCTCCTTAGTGTCTGATCCTGTTTGTATACACCTTATTTTTCCTGAGTGATTGTCATTGTTAACCCCTCCAGGAGTTCCCGCTGTTTGCATGCGCATGCGACTGCCCTGATTAGTCTCGTCCGTCCTGTTAGTCCCGTCATACCCTCTCTTGTCCTCTGTCTCCGTTTGGTGTTGATTGTTGTTTGTTACAGGTTTTACTCTACTGACTCTGCCTATTCCCGCTTCCTTCTCTGTCTGGCTTCCCTCCTTCCACACTCCTTCTTTGCTTCTCTTTCCTCTCCCGGGCATAGCTCCAGGGGCCGCGACCTCAGGGAGTACTGCAGCCAGACTATCCCCACCATTAGGGGCTCTAGTGAACATCAGGTCCTTGATAGACTCCGTGCCCTGGTTGCGTTGTCCGCATCGCGTGGATCCTCCTGCACCATCTCTGGTCTCCATTCGGTTCCCCGGTACCTACTCCTACTCACTACTGACCTTGGTAATGTAACACTTTGCTTTAGCTTTCCATTAGACAAAGGCTGATCGTCAAGATTACCGCATCTCTATCCGCCTTCTTTGCAGTGGGAACCACAGCTGCGAAACTGCTTTTTGTTTTAGAAATAGAGACAGCCAAAATAATAGTGCTATTTTGATTTTTCTTTTATGAATTGGTGAGTTTGCCAATCAGCATACTCACTTATTCATGATTAGAAACTTCACCGCAGACCTGTCACACCCAACGCAGACCAGCCATGAATATAAACTGGAGGGTGGTAGATTCAGAGGAAATGTGCGGAAAATTTACTTCACTGAAAGGGTGATAGATAAGTGGAATAGTCTCCCATCTGAGGTGGTTGAGGCCAATACAGTAGAACAGTTTAAACATGCTTGGGATAAATATAAGGGTATCCTAAATTGTAAACTAAATTGCAGGTAAATAGGGTCTAGGGTCAGTATAGTTTTGAATAAACAAATGGACAGACTGGATGGGCCATGTGGCTCTTATCTGCCGTCACTTTCTATGTTTCTATGACATACCGACTGGACAGGTGAGTAGGACTCTATGAGGAGTTTTAGGATTAGGCTGCAGGGAAGGCCTGGTTAGGGTTAGGGTAATGGAAGGGTAGGGTTAGGGTAAAAGAAGGGGAGTCTTAGGGTTAAGCTGCAAGTAGGAGAGTCTTAGGGTTAAGCTGCAGGGAAGGGAGTTGTAGGGTAAGACTGCGGGCAACGGAGTCTTAGGGTTAGGCTGCAGGGAAAGGAGGGTGTGGGGAAGGGAGAGTTAGTTAGGGTAATGGAAGGAGAGGCTTAGGGTAAGGATACCCTCACCATTCACTGTAGGATCTTCTTTCTTCCGTCAATCGATTGCTTTTGTCTTCTATTGTAGTCCGTTATGGCTTCGGTTCCAGTTTCCTTGGATTTCCTGCTTGGTGATGAGAGAAAAAGGGAGGGATGGTAGCAGAGGCTAACAGGATCATAGTGCCAAAAGAGATGAAACCCAGTGCCTGAGCAGGAGAAGTGCCAAAGATGCCCAATCTGGTAAGCATGATTGGCAGCATCTGGGCACAGAAATGGTGACTGTGCAGTGCATCAGTCAGGATTTGCAAAGCATGGATTGTATGAATTTGAGGATTAATTTATGCCACAGTGTTTTCATAGGTGTATAATATCCATGTTGATGTGTACAGTTCATTTTGTTGTTTATTTATATTGGTACTGGATAGATGCCAACGGTATTTATAGGCACACTTTGAGTTTGTTTATTAAAATTGCTGCCATCAAAACCCTGCTCAGTGTGACCTTATGCTGAATCAGTATCCAGTAACTTAGCGGATGTGTGTCAATCTAATCTGTATGTGTGTGACAACACTACATACGTGTCAAATGATTATTGTGTGAGATTAGACTATAGGTGTCTCTCCATCTGTTTATTAAATAAAAGTCCCAGCATTTTTCTTTCATCGTTTAATGCTGGTAGTAGACGACAAGCCACACATTTCCAAATCTACTACCATAGTTGTAACAAGAAATTTTTGCACCAGGAGTAAAAAGGAAAAATGGTGCCCCCGACCCTGAATTCCACACCAGTTTAACATGAAATATTAACTTACTGGTGCCACCCTTGAGCTTGGTGCCATGGGCGGCTGCCCCTATAGCACACCCCTAGTTACGGCCCTGTCTAATACACATAATGGGACTGATCCAGAACAACGCTTCGGAGCGAATTTACGCGTGGCGGAGACGTAAAATCGCTGTTTTGTACGCACTGCGCATGCGCACCATAGAAAATACGCTCCGTAACGTAGCGTAATTGTAAACGTATGGGCCATTCACGTATGTGTCACGTAAATACTTACGTGTAGGCGTGCCAATTTTACTTGTGTCCAAAATACGTCTGAAATACGTGAAGTAGGCGGGGGGTGGTATTTAAAGTGTACAGTATGGGCGTGCTTAGCTGCGTAAATTCGTCTAGGCCATACGTACGTGTGCGGATCACTGCGGTTACGTTGGAAAAAGTTAAGGTAGGGTTTGGAAAGCGTATCTTGACAAAATATGTACGTTCAAGGGGTGTGCTGAGGGGAGTGTAGCGATATTACGCGCACGAAAATACGCTACGCGAATAAACGTACGGCAAACGTAGTTCTGGATCTACCCCAATGTATTGTTAATGTAGGACGTTAGAATTGTGAAATTGTTCGGAGAGTTAATGGTGATTTCAGAAGAATTGCATTACTGCTACAACATCCTTCAATGATTTCTAATACAAGAGAATCCTATAGTATATCAGTGGCTGCAGCTCTGCTGCTCTCTGCCTATTTGGGAACTGTTTTCCCTAGCTATACAGAGAGAGCAATGACTCACAGGATTCACACACTCACTTCTGGGCTTTGAATGGATGGCATCAGCCCCATTCATGCTCACAGCATGGCGCCAGGAACGACAATCTAGCTTCCCTGCCATGTCATGAAAGAGCTGTACCAACATGCCTACTGGTCTTCTTTATGCCCACTAGAGATACACTGCAACTGCTGCCTTTGTGTTCAGGTGCACTTATAATCAAGAGCCATGTTGTCAAGGTAACCAGTGGTATTGGTTAATATAATCTGCATCTGCGTTGTGACCTATCAATCCCTTCCATTCCACTGCGGTTTGTAGAGGGAGGACTTGTGGTGTGGGCCAAGGATAAGCCACAGCAGATCTCCTCCCTCAAACCACAGCAGGTTCACATTAATCTTGTGTAGGTCCCATGGTTGCAATCACATATTTGAGATGGGTGTATTTAGGTCCACTAGTACTCACATTGAACAGTATGTGAGCAAGCTAAGTCAACATAGCATTAATGTTTTGGTGCTGTCATGCAAATTGCAAAGGTTATATTGGAAAAAAAATCACACCATCTGTGATTTTCTCCACTGCTTCTTAATACCATAATAATTGCAAGAAAATTACCCAAAACATGAATAAACATAGATCAAGGGCTGCTTCCCAGAACATCATACATTAATATTCAGGAAACAATCTGCTGAACTTGAAGTAACATAAACGTTTTCCGTGAACAAGGGTCTGAGACATGTAAAACATGCATTTTAACAGATTTTTAGTTTTCTGTATGTCCAGAAGCCTCCAACTGTTACTGAATATGAATAAAGGTAAATATGAAAGTCTGGCCAGAAGGAATAGAGGAGTCACTGGCGATGCCAAGAGCATGAGACATATGTGGTAACCAAGAAGAAAAATGTGTGGGAGAAAGTGTATGAATAAATTTCATGTATCACGTATAATATAAATCAATCACTTCTCAGTATACCCAAAAAATGTCATGGAGACATATAAAGTGGGGGGACTGAAAAATTAGACAAGATAATCAAGCTTTAATTAAATGGTTTTCATTTTCTATTGATGTCAGATTTTAGGATTAAAGGACAAGATCCAGACCTCCGCTTCTGCTGCTCAGGAACCTAAGATTTTCGGGCCGTTCCCATGGAAATCTGGATCGGGCATAAGGGCCTAAGCATGTATGCTTCCTGTCTTTCCTACCGCAAATTCTGAGAATCCAGACCCCTTCTCAGAAATCTGGTTCTGGTCCAAAAAATGTTTTAAAAAAGGAAAAGATTATTTCCTTTTCTGAAAATAAAGATTAGCAAAAATTAAGATATAATTTTTCATAAAGATACAGAATATGGAATTAAAAAATAAGATAGTTGGTCATTTGTTTCTCATCCCTATTCCATTAAGATTGTTTTAGAGTTACACACCCATAGCTAAAAAAAAGGGGGTGCAGAGCTATAAACAATTTGCAGCGATAGACTTGGTGCAGTGTGCACACAGTGAGTGTAGTACAGGGCACACAGTAACTAATATTTCAAAAGCCATTACACATATATATTCTGTGTAGTAGGCTATCAAGCAGCATAACAATTGTCCAAGTAGTGGACAGTGGACACATATAAAAATAAAAATGTATTTTTCTGCACTGGTTTTTTTAAGAAGCATAAATTTTGCTTGCAGTTTACCCAATTTACATGACACATTCTATAAATCTAGTAATTCTGTAGTGTACAGTTTTGCAAACAATAGAATCTAATATTGTATTTTCCCAAAAAAATTATTTTATAGTACACTAATAATCATTATCAATATCAATTTATTCCATCTATATCTGAATCTGGCACTCATTAATTTTGATAATCCTTTGCCACATTATTTTAAAAAGTGCAATTTGATATTGATTCAAATTAGTGTTTGGGGTCATTAAATCACTCTCTATTAGGCGTGCTGCAAGCTCCTTTTTTAATGCATACATTCTGCAACGTACTTAGGTACCTGGCTGTCTTTATAAAATTCCTGTAGATTGAAATCAGTGATTGCAGTCATTAAATCACTCTCTCTTAGGCATGCTGTAAGCTCCCTTTGTAGTGTCTAATGCATAAGTTTTGCAGCGTGCTTGGGCAACTGGGTGTCTTTATAAGCTTCATTTTGATTCAAATCAGTTATTGCAGTCATTAAATCACTCTTTATTAGGCACGCTGTAAGCTACGGACATTTTCAAACACACTAGTTACAACTGCAACATCTTTTTCTTTTCAGTTAAAACAATTTAATTTTTCTACATTGCTAATTATTTTAGCAATTTATGTTTGGCAATTTTATTGAAAAAAATTCCATCACGGAGCAACAGTCTACAGAGCCGGCACATCCTTGTTGTACTAGTGCTGGGATTGTCAGTCCTCCTAGTACACAAATTATTTCACCAGTAAAAATAGTACATGTTTAAGAGGAAAGCAGAAGTGGACAAGTTTGTTTTCCCCGCCTCATAAACCTTCATCAGAAAGTCCTGCTAGAAAAGTGATTCTCCACAGCAAAATCCATTTCCAAAGAAAGCCAGGGATGATCAATCACCGGTAAATCTGGCAAATCTGTAAAGGGATAAAAAAGAAAGCTTCAAAAATAAATGAGGAGTGAAAAGTGGTCCAAAAAATCTGGCTGTGATAGTTATGAGTCTGAGGACACAGTCATTTTATAGAAGCCTCCTTACATTTGTGATCCTCCTCCAAATGTCATGATGAGTAACATTAGTCAAAACATTAGTAAAAATAATGATGGTTTTGCTGTTAATATTGTAATTGAGGATACAACAGTTGTAGTAGAAAATCAGCCACAAGTTGAGGGTGCTCGTTATCTATCTGACGCAAATGGTGATGATCATGATGATGATAGTGTTGTAGAAAAAGTGGATAGCAATGTGGAGGATGATGTCATTTGTGTCAAAGAATGTCAGACTTTGCTGTCAACAATTTCTGCCCTCGAGCAGTGCATTGTTATGCCTGGTCAAATAACTAAAAAATCTACCTCCTCTGTCTGAAAATATTTTTATCCAAATCCTGACAACAGTTGTCAAGGCATCAGTTCTATTTGTAGCGCCAAAGTCAGTAGAGGCAAGGACATCAAACATCTAGGAACCTCCTCCCTGTTATGTAATTTGTAACAAGTCCATATTCAATGTTTATCCAAAACTTCAGCAAAATCACTTTTAGTAGGCAGTCCTTCAACTGCTGCTTGTAACAGGGATAGATCCCAATATGTTCAATCTCTACCCGCAACACTTTTATCATCAACATCCTCATTTGGGATGCTGTGGAGTCCAGAATTCCTCTCTTGAGGAATCCATGAGTGAAACAACTGATGCTGGTGCTGCTGCTGCTGCAGGTGATGCCTCATCACAGAAGGGGACCAAGAAGTCTATCTGTTTCAAACAAAAATTGTCTGTGGAACAAGCTTTTTGCTAGAGGAACCAATGACAGCTGCCACCCTATAGCAAGTGTATAACATAGCCATGACAGGTAGGATTAGAGTAGGATTATAAGATTAGTTGAGGTCATGTGTCCACGGTACCAAATTTTATCACAATTCTACTTTTCCAGGACAGCAATTCCAGAACTATAATGTGACATAAAAAGAAAAGTGATTTGTTGTCTACAAAATGCCATTGTACCAACTATTCATATAACTACAGATATGTGGGCAAGCGGTAGTGGTCAAATGAAAGATTACATGACTGTGACAGCACTCTGTGTAGGGTAATCACCTTCAGCAGCAGCAGTCATTCATCACCAAGTCATTCACGGACAGGCTACTATTTGCATAATTTTATGAAGAAGCATACTGGTTTCAATATTTTGGATAAACTACGTGATGTGTTGGCCAACTGGCTGACCCCACTACAACTGTCCACAGGTTTCGTGGTTTCAGATAGTGGAAGTAACATTTTATGTGCATTGCGAATTGGCAAATTTGACAATATACCATGTTTTGCACACACAATCAACTTGGTGGTGCAGCATTTCTTAAAAAATGACATATCTGTGCAGGAGATTCTTTCTGTGGCATGTAAAATCACTATAAAGAATATACCGACGCTGCACAATAATTCAAAATGCACCTGTTCTTGAACAGGACCTCACTCCTGTATAAAACAAACTTAGTAAACAGTATAAACAGCGCTGTATTGAATAACATATAAAACTTATGTTACTGCAATTGTTAAGTAAAAGACACTGGTTCTATAGCAGAAACAACTTTTTATTAATTAGATAAAATCAATGTAAACAGTCAAATCTCTTCAGAATAAAGGTACCATCAGATTGGAGTAGAGTATAGATTGCCACAGAACTAATAGACCATAAAGTTCACACAAAATGTTCATAATTCAGAGGTAGATAAGTCCAAAGAGGAGATTATTAGAAAACCTAGCTAAGAGGAACACTTTACCCAGTCACGTGGCGATGTTAGAGGCTCCACATTCAAACAGTTCACATTGTGGACCTAAACAGCAATGCATTTCGTCTCACATAAGACTTTTTTAAGCTTTTTCGACAGCTTGAAAAAGTGTTATGTGAGACGAAATGTGTTGCTGTTTGTGTCCACAGTTGGAGAGAATAATATTCTATCTGCCGCAGATGTGAACTATTTTGAGACCGTTTTGTATCAGTGCTGACATACAAAGTTCTGAGTTCGAGGAATCGTTGCATGCTAACTTTTCGACCACGGGCTGGCCACCCGGCGTCTAAGCATTAAGTCCTATTATCATCAGCTGCATGTGGAGAGATTTTAAACTTGGGAACCGCATGCTATTGACTGTTTGAATGTGGAGACTCTACCATCGCCCCGTGACTGGGTAAAGTGTTCCTCTTAGCTAGGTTTCCTAATAATTTCCTCTTTGGACCTATCTACTTCCATTTGATTTATGAACATTTTGTGTGAACGTTATGGTCTATTAGTTCTGTGGCAATCTATACTCTACTCCGATCTGATAGTACCTTTATTCTGAAGAGATTTGACTGTTTACATTGATTTTATCGAATTAATAAAAAGTTGTTTCTGCTATAGAACCAGTGTCTTTTACTCAACCATTGCAGTAACCTAAGTTTTATATGATATTCCATACAGCGCTGTTTATACTGTTTACTAAACATGTACAATCACTGCCCATTTTCGAAATCCAGCTACCACCTGCCGAACTTTGCAAGAGCTTGAAGAAAAGTTCCATTTGCCATCACACCAACTGAAACAAGAGGTAGTAACTAGGTGGAATTCCATTTATATGCTGCAGTGCTTGGAGGAACAATGGCAAGCTATTAAGATGTACACCTCAAGCCATGACATAGGGAGAGAGGGATGTTACCTTTCTGCAGCACACTGGAGAATAATCTCTGTTATGTAAAATACTAAAACCTTTTGAAAATTGCAACCTATGAAGTCAGTTCTGATTCTGCCAGCATCAGTCAGGTCACCCCCTTAATTAAGCTGATGGATACAAAGCTGGAGATTCTGAAGGAGGAGATTATGGTTAGCGAATCGGGAAAGTATGTTGGACTTGTCGATCAAGTTGTGAATTGTCTTAGGACACTAGGGTTAGTTAGATCTTGTAAAATTATCACTATATTTTGGCAATCATGCTTAATCCTAGGTTTAAGTGCTACGTCAGGTCATTTTTTTACAGATGACACAGATTTTTGGAGACGTTAAGGGCTACTTGTGAGCAACTTGTCTGATCAAGTTGCACATAACACATCTCCTCCTTTTGCTTATCCAGGAACTTCTACTGCCAGAAAACAACTATCATTTTCAAACACAAGCACTTTTGATGGAGAGTCAACACAGCGCACCACAGTCAGAGATTATGATATCTGGTCAGGCTTACATATACTAACACCACTATCTTGAGTTAATCAGATAAATGTAAGCATCAATAGAATGGTGGATGATTACTTGAATGATCATTTCCAAATTTGCACATCATTAAGTCCATTTCAATACTGGGAGGAAAAAAGTTAAGGTGGAGACCCTTAATTAGTAATATGCTACTTAAAGTGCCCACCCTCCAGTGTGAGTATTTAGTGCAGCCGGGAACCTGGTGAGCGATAGGCGATGAAGGCTAAACCCCAAAAACATTGAGAAGTTGATGTGCATTAAAATGAACTAATCATTGTTTTTTTGATGAACATACTAGCCACAAACGACCATCAGACAGTGTCTTGTCTGATTCTAGCGAGGATGAGCTAATATTGTGCAATGACGATAACAACAAAAGTGATGAGGATAGTAGTGAGGAGGATGACTACTCAAACCTTGAGGATATTTATGCCTGTTAGCCAAAATTCCATCTCCGTTCCAAAATGAACTAAGTACTTCGGCCAGGGCAGTCTACTTGTCTGGTGCCGAGGTGTCTGGTTTGTCAAACAGTTCATGTCCGACATATGGGTAGCAGCAGGGCTCAAGGACAAGAAATTACACAGAGAGTGCAATACCTGGCTTGCCATTGTGCTACGCTGTGTGTGCCTGAATTCCATCTCCGTGCCAAAAAGACTACTTTTCTCTTTCCTTTCTTTACCACATTAATTTCAGTTTCAATTCTGTAGTAGCACCTCCATTTTTTTATGTTCTCCTTCAGCCTCTGCAGTGTCTGCTGTCTGCGCTCTGGGTTAAACAGCCAGGTCCTTCATCAGGCACAAGTCTGTAAGTGCCCGGCTGGACAGTGCAGTGATGTAGCATGGTACTGGCAGCAGGTGGACAACACGGGGCACATCACACTTCTTCTGCAACTTCAGCGTGCTTACCATCATGAGCTGGAATACATCTGTCAGCTCTGTGTTGTGTTGCTGTTTATAATAGTCCACCATTTAGTCAATCCATTGGTCATCGCTACCTCCCTCTGCTGCATCATCTCTCCCTGGTTGGTCTGTCTGGGTATGCCCTCCTGGGAGAATTTGAGATACATCCATAGCACACAAAGGAGGGGCCACAATACATATTAATCTTTTGATTTGAAGAAAATGTTCAAAAAAATACAGATCCAAAACACAATGAAAATATAGAACCAAAACCAAAACATGGAGCTCGGCGCTTCCTTGCACTCACACCTTTCCTGTTGTCCAAAATGCATTGAAAAAAAGAATATTGGAAGTATGGATCATGGGGATCTAGATGCAATCAGTGCTAGTGGTGCATGTGCAAATACAAAAAGCGCCCATTTTTTTTAATTCTAGCTGGGCATAAAACTTACTATATTAAGAAGTCTTGATCCTGTTTTTTATTGTTAGTGTATTTTCAAATGGTAATTTTCTTATGTTTAAATATAATTAATATTATTTCTTATAGCTTATTCTATTACATGTCACAAGTGTGTAAAAGCAAACAGTGACACGTGTGAAGGGGAGTCAGTAAATTGTCCTGATGCCGATCAGTGTATGGTTGCTTCCGAATTTATTTATATGCGTAAGTATTTAAGTACTAAACCTTACTTTGCCATATCCGTTTTTGTTTTTTATATAAAAATGGTCACAACAATAAAATCTCTAGAAATATGGGAATATGTGGTGTTTGCCAGGGTCCCTGATAGTGGGGATGGACTTGGCTGCGCCCTAGTAGCAGGTCACGGCCCTCAGTGAACAATCCTAAACTAGGTAGAGAGACAAGGAGGCCAGAGGATGATGACAGACGCCCTTACCAACAGACTAGGATTCAGGCCAGAAGCACAAAGGAGTACAACTGTAGTACAAATAGTACAAAAATACCAAGGCATGCTAGGATGCAGGCAAGTGTAGACAAGGTAATCACAGATGAGGCACACAGGAGAGAAAGACCAGTCGTATATAGTCCTTGATTTCTTATAATGATGCTCCGTGTGGTGAGAAGGTACTCCAAATAGATAGGGAAATTAGGGAAATAAAAACAATAAAACAATCGTTAGTGTTAGAACACCCCAAAACCCTAAATGCTCCTATTTACTCATGAGGTAGATCTTATGTAAATTGGGGACAATGTAATACACCCAGATCCTAAGTATCGGATGGTCTGATTAAAACCCCCAAAGTATTAGGAAAAGGCCCATAAGTTGTTTAAAAATCCCTCTTAGTCTTAATAAAACCCAAAAGAATATAATATATATTTAAAATATCAACTTTACTGGGTAAAAAATGGTAACAATAAAACAATGAAAATTACAGAGAGAAATTTAAGTGCAACGGAAGGAACTGTCCATACCCCAGATAGCAGAGGGCACCAATAACAGTCGGTCTCTAACACCCGTGGGGACGTCTCCACAGCGGGCAGCAAGGACAGGCTGGAAGCAGAGCATGAGCCGATGACCGGAGGGGTTCGAAGTGGTGGAGATGGAAGCTCTGATCTCTGCGGCGGAAGTTCCAAGACGGAGCACCTGGCAATCTGTGGTGATCACTTGACGCGTTTCAGATGTTCTCCTTTGTCAAAAGTCGGCTCATGCTCTGCCTCCAGCCTGTCCTTGCTGCCCGCTGTGGAGATGTCCCCACGGGTGTTAGAGACCGACTGTTATTGGTGCCCTCTGCTATCTGGGGTATGGACAGTTCCTTTTCAGTTGCACATAGGCTTCTCTCTGTATTTTTGATTGTTTTATTGTTACTATTTTTTACTAAGTAAAGTTTATATTTTAAATATATATTCTTTTGGGTTTTATTAAGACTATGGGGGATTTTTAAAGAACTTATGGGCCTTTTCCTAATACTTTGGGGGTTTTTAATCAGACCATCCGATACTTAGGATCTGGGTGTATTACATTGTCTCCACTTCTACATAAGATCTACCTCAAGAGTAAATAGGAGCATTTAGGGTTCTGAGTTTTCTAACATTAACGATTGTTTTATTGTTTATTTTCCCAATTTCCCTATCTATTTGGAGTACCTTCTTACTACACGGAGCATCATTATATGAAATCAAGGACTATATAAGACTGGTCTTTCTCTCCTGTGTGCCCCTACTCAAATTGTTTTGTTATTTAATTTGTCTTTCTTGGCATTGATTGTATTATTGCCTATACATATACATCAGCGCTGTTCTACATCATCACTCCCCCTTTTTCACTACTCGGTTTACAAGGGTTAGGATCCCTTGATGATTGCGGGCTGCTGCTGTTTGTTTCCCAAGCGCTTTTAAAGTGGTATACCCATATTTTATTGTATGGATGTTGTATGTCTGGCATGCCCCTTCGTCCGTAGTTACACTGTTAATTGTGTCGTAATATTTACTGCGCACATGCGCAGAACATGCAAAACAGCTTTTTTATGACTCCGGCTAGCGTAAATACGCTAGTAGTCGTAGCTCTGGATCTGGCCCTTAGAAACTTAGGAACCAGGGGCCGGATTCACATATACAATTTTGCTACTTTTTCATGCGTATTTTTAGGATTGGATTAACTGCGCATGCGTAGTAACTTTTTTTTTACGCAAGTCACGTAGAATTTAGGCACACAAGTCCATTAGGCATGGATTTCAAAATTGTACTTTGTGACACACGTACGGAGGGGCGTGGTTTTCTGGACGTGCAAAGTTTAGTGAAAGTGAGTGGGGAGAGGCATTTAAATGGCCTTTTGAGGGCGCGATTAGTAATGTACACACGTACTTAAGCAACTTAGACATGTAAATACACCCATAGAGTTAAGGTTGCCCTATGGAAGCGAAAGTCACTAAAAATCCATCTGAGCGGGGTAGTGTCATGGATGTTGCCTTGCAACGTAGGTGCGTATATTTGCAAACTTATTACACACATATCTGTGAATCCGGTCCCAGGAACAGTGCACGTGTAGTTCTTGTTATACTGATGTGGGTATACCTGTACCAGCAACTTAAATAGCGAGTGTTGGAAGCCCATAGGCCCTAGGGAAACTGGAAGCACTTAATTTGAGCATGGCAATCACATGACCTTCCAATATGGCCAATATGGTCTTAAAGGTACCATACTTTGTGACAGCAGGAAATTAACTTCTTCACTGTAATTGGCTTTTGTCAAAGGTGCCCTAGATGCTGACTGGACAGCTGACTGTCAGTATCTATCATTGGAGCAAAGGTGATGGTCTTTTGCTAAAGCAGGTTGGGTAGTATGCGACCATGGCTCAGAGGCGGTGACAGGCTCTGGCCATGAGATCACAGTGCCATTTCTGTGGGGCCCATTATATAGCTCATTTCCTTAGCATAGTGAGCAGTCAGATGCCATTACAGCCCACCTGGATTACCTCATCAGTAGCTCATTCCAGTTTGATGAAACTTTCCATAAGTGATTGATTGTTACTTTGACAATTTGCAATTCAAGGAGGGGTTGAAAACACATAAAACAGCTGGAGAGGTTAGTTAAAGAGGTCAAAAAGGATAGCAAGTCCATGGTGCTCCCCTCCCAAAAACACCCCAAACCATTGTTAATTACCGACATGTTTGTATAGAACATGAATACATTTGCAGCTATTACCTCATTCATTTATTTTACATTATTATTTTTATCACACACACCATAATCCGAACAAAACTAGATAGAAATTACTGTCAAAGGGATTGTGTTTAAACAAATGGATTGTGTCTTTGGGGGCATACAAAATTATTTTTAGACAACTTACCCATTCATTGGCTTTCTGATAACCTTCGCAGAACCCAATGGAAACATAGAAACATAAATGTTTCTGTTGGGTTCTGCGACGGGTATCAGAAAGACCTGAAATGTTCGTGTACAAGGGTAGTTTTAGGGTTAGGCTACGGGGAGGGGATACAACATAGATGAAGGGAATCTTATGGTTAAGCTATGGGAAGGGGAGTCTAAGAGTTAGGCTGTAAGGAGGGGATAGATATTGTTAATATTATTGTTATTATCTGTGTTTTTTTTGTCATAGAACAAACAGATTTTCCAAGTTTCAAAGTTCTAAAAGTTTTGGCGGCAAAATCATTAAAACAGTGCATGCAGGCTGCTTGTGTGTCAAGTCTGATGCATGCATACTTTGTACGTGCTGGTTGTGATGGCACTGCTCAGCTTGTGATTGGTCGTGAGGTCGCGCGTGAGTTGATGTGAGTTGATGTGAGTTGATGTTTTTTCTGGTTATTATTATTATTATTATTATTATTAATAATAATAACGCTTATTTATATAGTGCCTCAAATTGTCCACATTCACATCAATCCCTGCCCCTATTGGAGCTAATACTAAGTTCCCTAACACATACATATACATACACACAGAATAGAGTTAATTTAGTCTGCAGCCATTTAAATTACCAGCATGTTTTTGTCATGTGAGAGGAAACCGGAGCACACAAAGGAGAACATGTTGGGAGAACATACAAACTCCACACAGATAAGGCTAGTCTGGCAATCAAACTCATGACCTCAGTGCTACTCACTAAGCTGCTATGCTGCCCAGGTTAGGGTCAGGCTGCATGGAAGGGAGGGTTAGAGTTAGAATAATGGAAGAGGAGGGTTAGGGTGAGGATTAGGATAAGGGTTGGGGAAATACTCACCAGTTGCCATTGGGGATTAGTGCTGGAAATCTTCACTCTCTGGCAGGGCAGGAACAATCACTGGCGGTGGGACATCGGAAATACTCCCTCACATAGCTGCTCTTTTTTAATTTTAGTGCTGGAGCATCCTCTTGAATATGCTATTGGTGTCTTCAAGGCTTTTTCTGTGGAACCAGTTCATAGTTAAGAAAGTTTGATGGATACTTAATGGCACATGTAAAAGAAAAAAAAGGGGGATGGGATTACAGAAACTACACAGATATAAAACAATTATTTCAAAGCAAACACCGCTAAATGAGGCCCCTACTAACATTTTTCGCTAAGTTAAGTCTAGAGTCATTGATGGCTATTGTGCTATTATTAATTGTCATGAACACATGCACAAAACAATGAATACATATGATAAAAGACATAAATGAGAAACAGACAATTGTACAATCCATATATTACAGCTATTTACCATATATTTACTTTTTTTTCATATAACTTCATTGTTATTCAAGTAAAAGATTACTCTTCTGCAATCTAAGATATGTTAGAACTCCCATTGCTGCTTAAATAATAGACTGTTATTGTATTTTGTACTCTTTTATATTGAGCCTAAATAGCTAAATATTCCAAAGCAGTTGATTTATCTTAAAGCACATAATATCATTCTCTGATTAGGGAATTAAATGTGTTTGCGATCTTGATTATACTACTGATCATTTTACATTTTGTTCATTAGATTTCAAGAGCTTTCCATTTTTCCAATTTCACTTTTCATTATTACAGAATAGTCTTCTGCCAGCTGTGTGAACTTCAGGAAATACAATAACCTTGAGAATGTTAAGTACCCTAATTCTTTTAACTATGCCACTGGGTATGTGCAGATCAACCCCATTGAACTTTATTGCTTTACCCTCTGTTGTGACTGCAATTGGATATCTGGCAGATGTGTTATTTAGTTCTACTGCTTTTATATCTACTGTTTTATGTAACAGTCCATGGAAATAGTCAGCAATTTATTTGAAGCTGGCAAACTTATGAAAGGTCTCCAGAATGCCAACCGGAAGTGCCAGTCATTTCTTTTTTATACGCTTTTTATTTTGCCGTTTTATAAATGGAAATCCAATTTGACATATTTTTCAAAGGTACTAATTTGGCTGCATTCAGTGTGATCGCATTATTAGAGTATATACTTTTTTCCCCAACACTTCATTTCCTATTTCTGCAGCTGATAAGTAATGCCAAGACCTTTTTTTAAATATTTTATGATTAGAAAATAATAAAACCATCACTAGCTGTTCTTTTCTTATACAGTTCAAATTTGTTTTACATTAATAATGTACAATAGAAAGTACTACATCGATGATATATATTTTCTATGGTAAACTGATGCTACAAGTCTTATGAAGTTACTGTATTTCCGTTTAAATGAGTATTATGGTAACAGTCAGTAGATTTATGATATAGGCAATAAAACATTTTATCACCTGTCATAATACAACTGACAAAAATCAACAGACATTTTCAGTATACAGTACATACATATTCAATATCTACAGACTAAAGGAAATGCTCAGTCAAATCACTGAATTGCTTCTTTAGCATATTTATATAGTGCCACAAATTGGCCACAGCACATAAAGAGAACATTATACATTCACACCAGTCCCTGCATCTATTGGAGCGACATACTAAGGTCCCTAACACATACATTCACAATAGGGTTAATTTAGTCAGTAGTTAATAAACCTACCAGTATGTTTTTGGTATGTGGGAGGAAACCCAAGCAGATACAGGGAGAACATATATATCCACATAAATAAGACCTGGGAATTTAACTCATGACCTCAGCTGTGAGACACAAGTGCTACTCACTGAGCCACCATGCTGGTAGCATTAATAATAATGCTTATAAAGCTAATAATAATAGTTCAAAAATGGAGAGGGTGTACCCCGCGCCTGTGTACAGTATGTGTACGTGTAATAAAAGAGTGTAGATACAACACCAAATGGTAATAAAATAACGGTTTATTCTAAAGTAGTAAAATGCTGTAGTACATATAAATAGACAATGCCTATGTCAAGGGAATGAAACCTGTTACCATGAATCATGGAATTCGTAGGGAGAACCCCACCCCAGGGTTACAACCACACCTGGTAGTGGGGAGAAATGTGGATTAACACAGCTGCAGAGAAGGAAGATATTCTGAACATTGCAGAGAATAGAGAAAGACGCTGAGGAAAGGGAGACTGTTAGCAAGGCTGGAGCAGTCTAAGGTTTTATTACAAGAAAAATAAAAAAAACGTGCTTTGCGCTAAAGATAAAGGACACAACCTCAGTAAATAAATAAAATATTATTTATTTATTTATAAAAACAATAAAAATAGAAATAGACAGTAAATGGGTACATTACACACATGAACTTCTTTCTTTAATTTGCTATGAGCTCACTAGGTGAACATCGTGTCAGCTATATATTCTACACCTGACTTAGCGTCCTCTTGGAGGAAAGTGCCTGGTCAGGATTTTAAGTGTCAAAGATATCTAAGTTGGACTTATACCATCTAGTGAGCTCATAGCAAATTAAAGAAAGAAGTTCATGTGTGTAATGTACCCATTTACTGTCTATTTCTATTTTTATTGTTTTTATAAATAAATAGATAATATTTTATTTATTTACTAAGGTTGTGTCCTTTATCTTTAGCGCAATGCACATTTTTTTATTTTTCTTGTGTTGCATTGATAAGGGTAGCAGTCCCTATCTATGTGCTTGCGCTCTGAGATAATATTTCCTATATACTCCTTTTGAACTCCGAGGCTCAGGTTCAAGATTTGTAAGGTTTTATTACTACTACTGTGACCTCTCTGATTCCCAATGAAGAGTACTAGATGCTGACAGTACTGTGTGGTTTCCAGGAGTTCGTGCTGTTTGTGAGATACTGTTCAAAGTGGAGGTGACAAGTATATACCTTTACTCACGAGTAGCCAGTTACAAGTGAAAGAGGAACTGATACTCCAGAAGTGATGAGATCTGTCCATTTCCCTTACCTAGGCAAACACTTACCTTTATCTAATGCTGCCACTTTGGGGGAGCACACCAAGGGTTAGATTTACTAAGTTCAAGATTGTCAAAATTGCCACTGTTTGCTATTTTTAAGTGGCGATTTTGAAATCTCAGATTTACTAAGGGTGATTTTTTGCTATCAAATCTTCAGAGATAGGTTTTTTACAAAATCACAGTTGTTGAGCTATCTGTGGCGATTTATTCCATTCATGAGATACAAATCTCATATTTACTAAGGAGCGAGTTGTAAACTCGCTGTAGAATGGGAGTCAAAATCGCCACAGATAAAAGAGGTGGGGGTGACTGTCGATTTCATTGACCCTTTAAAAAAAAAACCCCAGGAGGACACTTATTTTATTCCACAGGGGGCATATTAGGTCTTAACGCGACACAAGGGGACATTTTACACAAAATCATAGAGGAAGGGAGATATATTGCCATTGCAGAGCAGACCGATTAAAACTTTTTCTTAATTCCAGTTGTTGGCAGAGCACAGGGCCGTCTTAACCGAATTGTAGTCCGTAGGCAAAGCAATGTACGGGGGGCCCCTACCCACCCATTCATAGGAATAAAAATGTCCCCCAGTATTCCCAAATTATGTCACTCCATCCCCCATCATATCTCTCTAGCTCCCAGTGTCCCTGTGTGTCTCCAGCCCCCCAGTATTCCCAAATCATGTAACTCTCTACACTACATATTGCTGTTACGACACAATGGAATTACCTTAGGTGAGAATCAGGGTGGCCGTAGGGAGGAGACGGTAGTTGCTAGCCAGGGCGCGGAGTCTAGTGGGACTTGGTGTTCACTAGAGCCTCTGAAGATGAGGATAGTCTGGGCTGCAAGTTTACCCACAGGACACGGGCCCCCGGGAGAGGAGATATGAAGCAAAGTAGGAAACGGGGAGAGGAGGAGTAAGAGAGAGTAGGAAGCAGGAAATAGACTGGACCGGAAGAGAACGACCAGTGACAAACCATGATGAACAAATAAAAGAGACCATGGATGAGAGAGGGTTAAACGAGACTAACAAGACTGACAGACAGACACACCAGACACACACCAGCGGGACCCCGAAGGGCCAACACACACAGGTAAGGCAAGGAGAGCTGACAACAGGTAAATACACTAAGGGGAAAGAATGGGAATTGATACAGAGAGGAATGCAGGACTGGATCTAGGCAGGATCCGAACTGGGTAACTCAGGAAACACAAGAAATAGCACAAGGCAAAAGAGAGAAAAGGCAGGCACAGAAACTGAAACAGATCTCTATAACCGGTATCTGCTAGGAAGGAGGACCGGGAGGGGTGAGTATTGCGGTATGTGACACCCTAACCATCCCAGACAAGGAGGAGGAAACAATAATCCACAATAATAATAATGATTATTACAGGACATATTTTGATAACTAGATAACTCAAAATAGACCCAGGGACCAAAACTTTCAGAAATTTTATCAAGGACCACAAAGAAATGACTACACTAGGGGTTATAGAGAAATGTTTAGACCTTTTCATTGAGATAGATATAGGGAAGACTTCAGACCATTTTATAATGGATATTATAGAAATTATGATAGAAACTAGAATGATGGTTGGAGGAAAAGTGTAACTTTAATAGACCCCACAGGTTAGATGAGACTACAACAGAATCAACATCCCTTTAGATAACAGGTATTCTGCATTTCAGAACAGATACGAACAGGATTCTCA
>WWET01004058.1:122838-133216 GCA_011038615.1 Limnodynastes dumerilii
TCTACACTGAATGCTTCATGTTTAATTAAATGATCTGGTTACTGCTAGGGAAAAACAATGATAGCTTCCTAACAGGGTCGTTTCTAGGGGCAGACGAGCCCAACCAACCTTATTGCCCCTCTTTTTGTGTGCCCAGCCAGCCTTATTGCACCTTTCTTCTGTGTGTCCAACCAGCCTTATTGTCCCTTCCTTGTTTGTGGCTAGGCAGTCTTATTGCCCCTTCTTTGTCCAGTCAATCCTATAGCCCCCTCTTTATGAGTGCCCACCCAGCCTAATTGCCCCTAATCCTGTGTCCAGTTAGCCATATTGCCCCCATCTTTATTTGTGTCCAGTAAGCCTTATTGTCCCCTCCTTGCTTGTCCATCCAACCAAATTACCCCTCCTTTTGTATGCCCAGCCAGCCGTATTGTACCATCCTTCTGTGTTTCCAACCAGCCTTATTGTCTCTTCTTCTGTGTCCAGTCAGCCTTATTGCCCCCTCTTTATTTTTGTCCAGTCAGCGTTATTGTCCCCTCCAGTTATTGCCCCCTCTCTATATTCAGACAGTCTTATAGCCCCTCTTTATGAGAGACCTACCTATCCCTCCTGTGTCCAGCCAGCTTTATTTTCCAAACTTTATTTGTGTGCAGTCAGCCTTATTGTCCCCTCCTTCAGTTTCCCCAACCTAATTGCCCCTCCTGTGTCCAGGCAGCCTTATAACCCCCCATTTTATTTGTGTGCAGTCAGCCTTATTGCCTCCTCCTTCAGTTTACCCAGTCTTATTACCCCCTCTTTGTGCCCAGCCAGTCTTATACCCTCTTTATGAGTGTCCAGCTAGCCTTATTGCTCCTCTTGTGTCCAGCCAGCTTTATTGCCTCAACTTTGTGTGCAGCCAGCCTTATTGTCCTCTCCTTCAGTTTGCCCAGCCTTACTGCCCCTCCTGTATCCAGCCAGCATTACTGACCCTCCTTCTGTCTCCAGACAGAATTATTTCCCCTCTATATGTGTCTATTCAGCCCTATTGCCCTTTTCATGTCCAGCTTCCCACTCCCCCATTCCAAATTCCCAAACTACTTTCTAAAAGAGCTCTATATTAAACTTACCTTTGCTGTGACTTCTGGCTCTCTCCTCAGCGCACGCTCTGCAGGCTAATGACTCTCGCGTGACCTTAGGTCATGCTTGCATCCTCTGCTATGATCAGTGCAGAACAGTAAGAAGTGAGCAGTTATACCATACGGTGGTATGATATACCATCACATCTGTGAGCCCGCACTGAGTAAAAATACAGCCACTCATAGAATCTTAAAATTTTATGAGCAGCTGTATTCATACTCAGAGCCGGCTCACAGAAGTGGCGGTATACCATACCGTCGTATAGCGGGCCACTTCGAGCACTGATACAAAGTCTAACTGAAACTGAATCTTCAAGATGACCTGTGAGAGAATGGAAAGTTTCCTGTAGGATTACTTCTGGATACAATGCTTTTATGATCAGATCTCAACCATCTTCACATTGCTTACAGTTTTGGCACAAGAGAGTCTCACACTAATATAAGGACGCAATATATTTTGTCATCATTAGATGGCCCTTTATTTTGTAATTGTGAACATAAAGGTTGGGTCTTGTAATATGGAAGTATTAAAATCTGTATGTGTTGTGATCTTATTTCAATAAAGTCCATATTTCTTCAGCTCAATTTTTGACTGTGGTTACTGATTAAACTATAATACTTTAGGTTAGGTGGCACCCAAATAACTTTTCTCTCATAGGTCGTTTAAATATAGTTCCTCTTTCTCCTCCAAAACCTTCCAATTCATATATTTTCCATTGTTTTTCATAGGTCCAATATTCTGGCTTTGTATGAAAAGGTGAGAGGTCTTTCTTTAAACATGATGTTCTCTACAGATGGAAGGAGAATGTGGGGCTTTAGCTTCAAAACTTATTTTGCTGTTCATCTTGTCTGAATCTTGGAGTGAACAAATAATGGATGTCTAATAGAAGTTTATTAGACCCCCACCCAGCTGCTATCCTCCCCGGGACTTCAGTCATTCCAAATTTACCTCACCCCACCACTGCCCCCACCCTAGAGGTCCCTTGAACATAATTATCACCAATTTCTCCCTTGGTGACATGGGTTGGATAACCCAGATTTTCCTATGGGAAGCTTTTGTGGTGTGCGTGTGTGTGTGTGTGTGTGTGTGTGTGTGTGGCTAGATCGGTTGCCTATGAGTCAGCTGGTATTAGGTGGTAGAATAAGGAGACCTTGTCCCCTACCCAGAGGCAGAATAGTGGACTTATGCACAGATGAGACTTTATTTACAGTCTTGGAGACCTTTCTGAAAGAGTAGAGATCTCATCCCTTTCGAAGCTTTATGCACTCTGGAAATGACGCCTATTCACCTAATTCCTCTGATGTATAAACTTCAATCGGAGGACCTTCATCGGAGTTCATCTTTACGTAATTATACTAAGGAAAGTGAGACTTAGGACGTTCTCTGGGGGAGGCTGAATGGAATCCGATCTTTAAATTAATTCACACCTGTTCTGTAGTACAATGGTTCTTAAAACCCAATATAAAATATATTGCCATTGGTATAGATGCCACTCTGTCCTAAATAAAATGCACCCGGGTGTTTTTTTGGCTATAATGGGGAACACTCTCCACATATGGTGGAGTTGTGCTCAACTTTGGCTTTTCTTGTGATCTGTGATTTATGTATTTGCTGTTATTATGGGAGCAGAAGTTGCAGAAGCTTTAGAATTTTTGATTAATTGTATTTATTGGGAAATGAAGAAGTTTTGAAACCTCAGAAGACAACACAATATATCCAGGTGTAAATGTTACATTTAATCTCAATACTAGTTCTAATACAACCTATACCCAAAGACTAATCAGTCACAAATACAACTTGTTTTGTTAATTTATTGTGAATTGTTCTTATTCATGTTATTTCTATATGACTACACATATGCTGTTACAATTTGGAGTAAGTCTTAGCTTAGCTGTTGCTTGTGCTAATTCTTTTTGTTTTCTTTTACTATATAAGACACATTCTTGAGACACAACCTTCATTAGAATATTATGAGACTGATCCAAAGTTTAATAGTAAGAGCAAAACAGGTGCAAATGTAGACCTTGGAAAAACCATGTTGCAATGTGCAAGTGCTTGTTACGTTTCATTGCATAGTGTATTTACACTAGCGTATTTTGTATGCACTCCCCTAGGCAATTCCCTCGCTTGTACTTACTTTGTCAGCTCGACGCTTGCCAAACCCTACCTTAACTATTCAAAGCGCAACTACTGACATATGTAAAGGCTTCACGTACGTAAGTGATTTTTTTAATCCCTTTTTTGAGTATTTGATTGTAGCTATATAGGCTCCAATTCATTTGTTCAATTGCACCATTAAATTGAAGGACTATACACAACCAAAGTCCCAACATCATGTACAACTTATTTTGCCTATTAAAATCATTGTGGTAATGATAAACAGCAAACGGCACAGGACTCAGTCATCCAACCACCACACAATACCATAATGAAATAAAGAGACGGACACCATAGCTGGGTTTAAAAGGGAACACGGTATTTATTTAAATTGGGCCAGATTGAATTGATTAATGATTAACCTATCTGGCTGACATTTTGTCACGCCAGTCTAAAGAACTTAGGTGGCCCAATAGCAAGTGGGAGGCTCAGCAAATGCAACTTCAACAGAGGTCCACAAAACCTTGACCTCGGCGCCCCCTGCTTGATCCTTTAGCAGACACTCGACCCGTTCCTAGTAGGGCCTGACCGTGTCGGTTCTGGCGCCCTCGCCCTATGGTTGTGCCGCTATTGGATCAAGGCTACCCCCGCTCCCACCAGACATGAACCCCCTGCGCCAACCTTATTTGCTGGGCCCACCACTGCTACCGCCAACCATGCTCCGGCTGAAAAGAAAAAGATTAATAACAGAACTTAAACTTTAAAAGGGAGGGAGGGAGGGTGAATTTTCTACCACGAGTGCCCCCACTCCCCCTCACTGGTCCTATATATAACAACCTACTCCCCCTACTTGCTAAGTTCCCACCCCCACCCACACTAGCTGACCCCTAACTAACCCACCCCTTAAACTTAACCCCTTTGTGTGCTGGATGGCTGCCTGAGCCCCTGCCTGCTGTTTATGTCTCCCTTGGCCCTATGGGGTCCTTGGTCACTTTTTTTTTCATTTCAATTACTGAATATAGCAGGCAACATCACACTTTTTAATTCGCACCTCAGACAGTTACGAAATGCTATAAGTCAATGGGGGGAAAACATTTTTGAAAAGTATTGTGACCCTTTTATCCACAAAAATTTCTAATTTAAGGTATAAAACTTGTGTGAGTATAACAGAATGAAATAAATAGCAATTTATGCAAATTCATAGATGAGTGTGTGATTGTCTATTATTGTGGCTCTCTTGCATTAATTCAGAGGATGGTACCTACTAAACACAATACTATAAACACTCCACTGCGCAAACACACTACAAAACTGGATACACAATTCGAACAATTCTAACAATATTCACTATACACAATACAAATAACACTACACTGAACTATAGTAGGCCTAATATTCTGAAAGCTACACTAAGCACTATGGGCATGACCCAGACGGCTGTTCTCCCTGCTCTTGGTAGAACGGCCGTTTACTCCTCACTCTCGGTAGTTATACCTGATCGTAACCTTTCCCCACCCCATCCTCTTTACGGTGGAGATACAACATGCGTAATGGGGGGAAAGCCCCCTTTTTGTAAGAACCGGCGTACGTAATGTACGTTACATACGCTGGTCCTTATGGCATCTTAAGAAGGTTGTGCGCATGCGCAGAACCTTCAATACAGTGGAATTACATAGGACATGTACGTAATTCCCCTGTCAGCCGTTACCGAGGATCTACCCCTATATATTTAACACAAAACTAAACACAATGGGCCTGTTTAAGATCTCTGAGCAGCTTCCGTGCGGAAGAGAAGAGGGGTGTGCAAGCTTCTGTTACTCCCTTTTTACAGAAGAAGTTCTGGACACGTAGTAAGTTTTTGACTTCTCCAAACAATGGACCGGATCCAGACCCCCGCGTGCTTTCCGTGCGCGCGGGGGACTGAAATTACGGGAGACAGAGGGGAGTGCATGCCCCCTGTCACTCCCCTCTGTCGTGCGGGCTTTATGGCAGCTTACGCTGCTATAAGCCTGCCTTCAATGCGACGGGCCAATCAGCGGTCCGTACGACCGCTGATCCGCTACAGTGTGGGAGCCCCCTCCCACACTGTACACTTTACATGCTTCCCCCCGCCCGCTTTAGCGGTGTGGAAGGGAAGCACAGCCCATTTGAACGCAACATTTGCAGAACAAAGTTCCGTCCGATTGTTTAAACGCTAGGATTACTATAGTAATCCTAGCGTAACATCTGGAGGGTGCATGCGTGCGTAAATCACCTGACGATCTTAAATCTGGATCTGGTCCAATGTTACATGTCAAGGGAACTTAAACAGCAGCCTTACGTAAATCCCCTTACGTATCTGAATCGGGCCCAATAACTTTTATAAACACGGTTGGAATAATACAAGCGCAAGCATGCCCATGTGTTAATGGCAGTCTGGGCTTGCTGTGGACTCTAGTGCAGAGGGGTATTTTAAGTTTTATTATGTTTCTAGGGGAAAAGGTGTTTTTTTTAACTAGTTATTTGTAGCCATATTGCATGCAATTAACTGCAAATACAATACCTAAAATACATTGACTACATCATGCAGTGTCTGTTTACCGCACAGTGCATTCAATTAAATCAGGGCCATTATGCCATTATGTCAAAATATTAAAGGAAACACACATACTTGTTATTATTCACTTCCTTTATAGAAGCCAAATTATATGCTCATCTATATTCACTCCAAAATGAAGAGTGAAAATGGGGATTTTGCTTTAGACAGCAATAATAAATAAATAAATTAATAAATAAATTCCTAATTTGCAATGGAAATTATTGAGATTTTGTTATGTAAATGTGTTGATTCTTCAGGCCCTTGTTTTTTTATGGCAATTATATAATATAGCTGATATGTCTCCTTATTACTTCTATGTATTTTATCCAACATATCCAGTTGCATAAAATGGCATTTACATAGGATTTATCCTCAATATTTTAAAGGATTGCTCTCATTAACTAAAATGACATGGTATTTAACAGTCCATAGCACATAGCTAACTGATTGTTAATTTAATGCACACATAACAAATAATCATTTAAAAATTAAATTTTTTATTTCGTTTATCAAACGTTTATCAAAGGTTATCGACCTCTAAAGTTTGACATCAATATTGATCTTTAAAGATTTTGTTACTTCTTCTGCACATAAACTAAGTAGTTGACAAAAGTATAGCCATTTCAAAATACAAAATAGAAACTGATGCTTTGTGTTTTAATAATTTAGAATTTGATCCCTGTTCTTCTTTTCCAATCAATGTACGTCTATTGCTTTTTAGACGCTTTCCAGCCTCTAAACCTTGTGTGTGAATTCGCATCAGAAGTTTGAATTCTAAGAAAATACGATATATCTGCCTGGGCAGAAGTCAACTATATGCCTGTTATAATCACTTATACCAAAGTCATCTTTTCAAGCAGTTCTTAAGAAAAAGTAAATGTGTGAATTTTCATTTTCAGCCTCTCAACAATTTAAAATGAAGGTCATTCATTATCTGAAATACTGATCAAAGAACTTTACAAAATTCTCAAGTAACATAAAGGACACATCATTGTAGATAAATCTTTACAGGGAGAAGATCAATTCTGTCACATTTCACAGAGCTTAGTTATCCATTGGTTCCTTAAATGTAAAGCATAAAGGCTTACACATATGTTTTAACAGTCTACCGTTGCATTGTGTCAACTTTAGAAAGCATTTTCTTCCTATGTCTGCTTATGGTTAGTTGTGAGAATAGAAGTTGCCTTTGTAATGCACATGATCTACTGAAGAAAGAAAGTGGAACTAACACATTCATGGTTGTATAGCAGTTTTGTCAAAGGTGATAAGGTAACATACATTTATTTGTATTAACTAATTATTTAACAAAAAAATGTATATTAAAAATGTGTGTGTAAAGAAAAAGGGAACAGAGGGCCTGATCCAGACGGATGAGGGTCCCCGCATAGAAATTCTGATTTGCGAAAAATCAGATTCCTCCCAGCCAGTTGCGAACTGACTAGGATTTCGATTGCTATGCCTCAATCGATCCACAGAGCACCAAAAGCTCTGTGGTATGAAAAGTAGTAAAAAAAATAGTCCCCCACTCCATTCCCTAATTCTTACACTAACCCTCCCCTTTCATTTCTCTAACCCTAAACCTTACTTCCTGGCAGCCTGACCCTAACCCTCCCTTAACTGCAACCTGACCCTAACCCACCATCTCCCGCAGCCTGACTCTAACCCTCCCTCCCCTGCAGCCTGACCCTAATCCTCCCTCCCCTGTAACCTGACCCTAACCCTCCCTCCCCTGCAGCCTGACCCTAACCTTCCCTTCCCTACAGCCTGACCCTAACCCTCCCTACCCCGCACAAAGAATTTACTCACCTGTCCCTGGTACGGTGAGCAGCTGCGGAGGTGCGGGGGAATGGTATCACACATAGCGAAAATGAATGGGAAAGGCACACTCACGCATTCATTAAAAAAAGTAGAAAAAGGTAAGTATTCGAAAATGGGACATCCGAAAAGGAACTTTCGGATGTCCCATTTTCGGCATTAAGATTTTCTTAGTGAGTGTAACCGGATCCAGGCCTACGCTCGCCCATGGTTTTACGCTTTGTGTTAGCGTAAAAACAGCCATTTGTACTTACTGCACATGCGCGAGGCAGATGTTACGCAATGAAAATCTGAGCATATGGGCCTTGAGCATACCAGCCTCATAACAGTGCTCAAGGGGGCGTGCCTGCCATACGAAATCCGGAAATACGCACTGAGGGCAGGATGAGGCATTTAAATCGTACAGTATGGGAGTGCTAAGCGTCGTAACTAAGCAAGGAGCCCGCGGTTATGCTCAGAAAAGTAGGGTTTGCTCGACAAAAGTAAGTACAAACAAGGGGATTGCCTAGGAGAGTGCATCGTAGGTACGATGGTGTCAATACGCTACGCACAAGAGCGTTTAATGAGCATAGGTCTGGATCAGGTCCAGAGTGCGTAATATTCTGAAATAAAATTGATAATGTGCACAAACAAATAGCTACATGTATGTAAATGCACTTAAAATAGAGGTTAGAAGACCCATTTAAAGGGAGTAAGGCACCTGTAAATCTCTGACTGATATGGTGACTCTGATTCTAAATGGATATTTATTACACGGGTCCAAGGCCCATAAAAGCTAACAATTTTACTTCAGTAACAAATGGAAGCAGCTTATTTGATATGAGCAGGTGGTATCAGACTTCCAGGTCCAAAAGCAGTGACACTATTAAGCATTTCTACTGCTCGTGCAGCAAAAATGTATAATTTCACTGCAATACTTAATCAGTGGTGTCACTGGTAGTCTCTATTTAAAATGCTTTTATTTCATTATGTTGTTGTTTTAAATATGCATAGTTTAGTAACTATCGGGGCAGGTGTTGTGAACACCACAGGGCCCGGAGGATAGGGGGCCTGAGGCACCCTCCCAACCTGCACCCAAAGAGGATATGCCAGGAGCAACATGCCAGTGTGTGAGTATATTAAAGTCCTCCTCCCACTAGTTTACTTTAATTTAAACATAGTACCTACTCTTTGTGTTCTTGCTTGTCTTATGCAAGCTGAAGCTATCCCACTGCTGCTAGTATCACTGTGCTCTCTACTATCTGGAGCAGTGCCACTATGCAATGTTCTCCCCCCAAGTCAAAGCAACCAAGGTGAGTGCGCCATACACCCCAGGCAGCACTGCCGTCAGTTTATTTTAGGACTGCCTCCCTGGTGGTCTAATGAGGACCAACTAACAGTGATTGCCAGACACAGGCTGTCCTACACTAGCAGGCTCTCAGAGAAGATCAGCCTACACTTGCCAGATATCTAGCTAGATGTCTCGAGCACTGCAGCCAGGTAAAAGCTAAATTCAGGCTACAGAACCTGTGTAATGTAGCCACTGGTCAGTTTTCTGATGGGGCAAGTAGCCAGGTAAGAAGAATAAAAGAGGTAAATGAGCTTCCTATTCACACATATATAAAGGTATTAGGCATATATAGGCCACTGCTGTGGGCATGACCCCTTTGGTTAACATGTGCCAGCCAACCCGTTTAGCACCTGCCCTATTCGGGATTTTGATTGAGTGTAAAAATTGAAACAGTGACAGTCTGTAAAGCTGGCCATACACTAGAGCGATTATCGAAAATCGCATGAATTCGCCGATAATCTTGCCGATTTTTCCGCTAGAGTCCCAAATAATATCGGCACCATACATCACATTTGTTTCATACAATAATCGTGCGAAAGTTTAAAAAAACGTAGATTTTTGGTCTACTTTTGTAGGCTGCAATAATATCGCTTTTGCCCATACACAGTACGAAAATTTTATTTTATCGTCAGATTTTCTTTACAAATTTTAAATAAAGGGCAGTCGTTAGCATGTGAGTTTGACTGACGTAGACGATAGGAAGTATAAATAAAACTTCCTTTTGTATCTAGCTCTTTGTTCTTTGCTGCCGTGATGGATGCAAATACGAAAGGTCTTGGAATCTTCGCACTTTCTATGATTATTTTAACCCAGCAGAAACAGAGAAAAGCGGCAAATATTTGTCGCTGTCATAAATGTTGGGCGAAGGAATGGCTCAAGAAAAGGGAATAATTTTCTCAAATTTCATTGCTACAGGAAATTCGTGAGAATAATCCTGATGTTCTCCGAAATTTTTTGAGAATGGATGATGAGGCTTTCCTGTACTTCCTTGCTGTTGTTTCTCCCTACATTCAAAGGCAGGACACCAAGATAAGGACAGCCATCACACCAGAACAACGTCTTGTGGCTTCCTTGAGGTATTTGGCAATTTCTTTTGAGGATTTAAAAATCAGCTGTGCCATTTCTGCTCAGGCTTTGGGGAGAATAATACCTGAGACATGTGAGGTTATGTATCTGGCTTTGAAAGACCAATTTATGAAGGTATGTAATGTATTCTGCTTAATCTATATCATACAACTATCCCATGACATTATCTTTCATAATGACTCATGTTTCTGTGAAAAGCGATCTTTAACATCTTTAAAGCATATATAATGACTTTTAGCCACCTTTTTTTTTATCTTAATAAAAAATAAATAAACAATGTTTATATTTCTGAACCGTTTATTAAACCATAAAATAACTTACAAAACTATAACAATATAAAAAGTAATAACTTTTGCAAATGTTTGTAAAGCGAATGTATA
>WWET01004059.1:18717-60358 GCA_011038615.1 Limnodynastes dumerilii
AGGAAGGGGCCATATGCTCGCACAGGAGCGTATGGCCGCCTAGCCCACCCTCCCACCCTCATTAAACTAGCTACCCCCGCCCACCTACACTAACCTGTACATAGGGACGCTGTGGGACGTCCCCTCCAGCATCCCTACGGTGCTGCTACAGATGCCCGATCCACGATCGGTCGTTGCCGTAGCGACGCCGGGCAACATCTGCCCGGCACATGCGCAGATCGGCTTTTCAGCCGATCTTACACTTACGCCAAGCGACGGCGGGCGTAGGTCTGGATCAGGCCCAAAGAGAGATGTAATGCCCAAGTGTAAACAATGGAGAGAACACGGAACCTGGGCCCCGCACACTGTGAGATGACAAACACAGCAACACACACATATACAATACAGAGCAGATGGAAAAGCTCAATGCCAGGTACAGAAGTTAAAAGGTGGAAAACTCACAGTCACTAAGCAAGAAATCACAACACGATCCAAGACAGGAGCACAAGTAGAACATGATCAGGAACACCAGAGCCGACAATGAGGCCTCCTTGGCATAAGCAATTTAAAGTCCAACCCACCAATCAGCTGCAGAACTCGGACAGACCTACTTGATTAACTATCAGCTGGTGGAAACCAAACACATGTAACCCAGCAGGGAACTTCACAGGCTGCTAGGATTTCTTCTGAAGCATGTAACATTTAGGACGGGTTTATCCATCCATGTGAATAGGGACGCAAGACACTTGTGGTGGTAGTTGATACCAAAAGTGTTGATGAGGTTACCCAGTGAGGAGGTGTACAGGGAGAAGAGGAGCCAGTCAGGGACAGAGCGGAGAGGGTGTGGGATGAGCTAGAGATGGAAACAGAAAAGGTACGGTCAAGAGATAGGAGGAAAACTAGGAGAGAGCATTGTTAGTGAGACCAAAACAGCAGAGGGTTTGAAGCAGAAGAGGAAGGTCAGCAGTGTCAAAAGCAGCTGACAGATCAACAAGGATAAGGATGGAGAAGTGGCACTTGGAATTGACAGATAATAGATCATTGGTCACTTTCGTAAGGGCAGTCTCAGTGGAATGGAGGGGCCAGAAACCAGATTGGAGTCCATGGAGTACATGGGGTCCATGAGAGAGTATTTAGTGAGGTAGCTGATAAGACATTGGTAGACTAAGCATTCAAGGAGTTTCGAGGCAAAGGGAAGAAAGGGATATTGGTCGGTAGCTGGAGGAGGATGTAGGATCCAGATTAGGTTTTTGAGAATAGGAGAGACAATGGCATTCTTTAAAGAGGATACCAAATGAGAGGGAAAGGTTAAAAACATGAGCTAGATGGGAGCAGGCAGTGGTAGAGAGTTGTTTGAGAAGGTGTGCAGGAACAGGGTCCACAGGGCAGGTTGTGGGTGGTGAGGATATTATTAGGGAGGGAATTTTGTAGCTTGTCATAGGATGGAAAGAAGAAAACTCATGATAGTTGCATAGAATGGGGGTAGAGAGTTGGGAAGGGGTGAAGGAAGCAGAGTGCAGGAGATATCAAAGTTGGAAACGGAGATAGAGCGTGGAATGGAAGGCAAGGGCGGCGAGAGGAGAGTGTGAAGGGCACCTGGGGAGTGAGATATGGTGATGGGAAGTCAGTCAAAGTATAAACACAATTGGTGTAGTAGGTAAATTAATATTCAAAAATAATAGGAATAATACAGTAATAACAATAACAATATAATATACTATAACGAAATAAAAACGTCAATATATGTGCACCTGTTTCTGTATTCTAACTGACCTGTTTTTGTATTCTAACTCATCAGCAGAAGTTTTCCTGATGCCACAGAAAATGTTCACAAATAATTCACTGTTAATAAAGATAATTGACTGAATTCACACCTAAGAAGTAGATGCTTCTTAGGTGCGTAAGTGGCTGATTTTTGCCCTTAGGCATGTAGATGAACTATGTGCAGTCTTTAAAGATTGCACATAGTTTTAAAGGTGAAAGGAGGCATATCAAGGCAGTCTTTGGGGATAATTAGGTAAAGTGGATGGGGGAGGGATGAAGATTAGGCTGGGAGGAAGGGCTGGGGATTGTCCATGTATTTTTCCTCTTTAAGAGTAAAAATACGCACAATGGGCCTGATCCAGAGCTACGACGGTGCCGTCCGACGTATAAACATACACGCCCCTGACACTCCCATTGTAAAGTACCTGCTTACGGCGGCTATACACTACACTAGGTACTACCGTCGGCCGTACGAATTTTCGCACATAATACGCAAAGCGTACGGGCTTAGCACGCCCATACTGTACAATTTAAATGGCTATCCCCGCCTCCGTGTAGTAAAACGAGCGCCCAGGCGACCGTCGTACTGAACGCACGCCCCTCGAGCGAACATTTCGCACACAATACGACCGCTATACGCTCATGTCGTCCAGCCGACCGGAAGCTGTCATACTGAGCATGCGCAGTGCGAATTTTCGTACGAAAATACGCAAAAAATGGTCGTACGCTCGCTCGAAATCGGCCAATTTCGTAGCTCTGGATCAGGCCCAATGACTTAAGGTTGCCTATGGCACTCGTAAATGCCATTAGGCACCTAAAAATGGGGGAGGGGGGGGAGAGAGGACTGGAGAAGAAGGTTGGGATAAATGTATGTATGTTGGGATAAATGCACCTATGGATCACACAAGGGTGAATCCGGTCCAATGGCCCTTATCGAGTGAGTTAATAGTGAAATCTGTACATTTGCCTCAGTTGCAGAGGCCTACCTCTGGATTTTGTGATCCTAAAATTTGTATATGGGACTACAGACCACTCCCCCTGCACTCCTAGGTACAAAGCTTAACTATGTGGCCAGCTACCTACCTTAAGTAATCCATATGCATCTCTGTGCGTTCCAAACACTGCATTGTATATAAGGGCGCAGCTAAGTCCTTAGTGTACAATTTATAAAGCTATTCCTATCCACTATGTGTACACCGTATGATTAGTGAGTGAGTGGGATTTTTTGTACTGATCATGCTCAGTACATGATTATAGGCTATTTCTGTACCTGACATATGGAAATAGTCTGACATTATTATGTTATGATCTGGCCCAATGTCTGCAGGTGTTTATTCATATGTTCAGATCCTGTCTGCTTGTTACATCTGGACATAACATTAGCACAATTTGTACTTAAGTAAGTGTTTGTTCTGTTTCTTGAACAGTGTTAACATGAAAGAATATGTGCAGTTCCAAACTTTTAAGTTGGCCATTGATGAGATTAACAACAACCCGGATATTCTGCCCAATGTGACTCTGGGATATCATGTGTATGACTCCTGTGGAAATATACTGAAGGTTATAAAAGATGTTCTACAGATAATCTCCGGGTCCAGGATGGAAGCTGCTAATTATGAATGTATAGAAGAGAGTAAAGTGGCTGGGTTTATTGGAGATCACAATACACTCACTACACTTCCAATGGCACAAATGTTGAATTTCTATGGATACACACAGGTAATTGCCTATGGATACACACAGGTAATTGCAGACTAATGTTTCCTATAATGTGAGATAGGGAGAAGGGGGGACATATAACCTTACTGCACACCAGAGAAAAATCTATTTTATGCAAGTTACTGAGCCTTTAGAAATTAAAAGTCAGTTCAGACAATAAAGGTAAAAACAAACGATTGTCTGAACATAAACTGCAATTTGTAAAAATTAACAATAATATTTAATAACAATCATGGGAAACAGATATCAGCAGATCTACAAATGCACCAATAAAATGACAGACACTAAAACCAATAACACAGTATAGTGAGTGGAACATTAACTGAACAATTGCAAGGAAACAGTTATAATAACACAAAACATTGCAATAAGCAGAGGAAAGGGAAGAGAAGCAGAGTTTAGGTATATCACCAAAATCAGGAGCGTCTCCAGGATACTCATGCTGCATGGTCAGAAGTGTGGGTGTTTTATACACAAAAACAGGTTTTTAATCAAATTGTTATATACTGTATCAGTTGTCATGACTTGGAGGTTGTTGCCATGAGGAGAAAATGGAAGGAAGATTGAAATGTATGTTCTCTCCCATTGTTTTTACTCCTTTCAGGCCAGACCAGCTGTTGCCAGCTGACAGCTTACATAGATGTCCAGTTCCCCCTAAATGATATGCAAACATCTCTGCCATGTGATTAAAGGTAGAGGGTAATCAGATGCCAGATTGAATCAATAGAGCGACCAGTATACCTACGTAACAAACTACAATGTGATGCTAAAAGCGGGAACATGCTGATGCTATCATATTGTAATATTAGCAAGCCTGGCAACAGAAATCTTGGGGCCCAGTACATTTACATTTTTGGGGGCCCCATTCCTCCTCAATAGTGCATTTCAAGGATCCCACAGCTGTGCCCCTTGTCCTCCCTGCGTCACTGGACCTGAATATGAAATATACAGTATCTATATTCTCCCAATATTATTAAGGCTATTTTTTACCCACAGTAAATACGTAAGTCAATGCCAACACATATGTTATGGCTCACGATTTTTTGTGTCTTCATACATTGTACATATAGGTCCCAAATGGTAATGATATTGTATAGAAAGTATGGTTCACAATAAGCGTTGGTAAATACCCTCATGTTCTGGTCTGCACTTAATTGTGTATTTCTCTCCTGGTGTCCATATAGAGCCTATTAGGAAGCGCCCGCGGCGAGTACCGGCTCCCTTTGCTGTCGCTTCCTCCTTCGGTGTCTTGCGTTGCTAGGCAGCGAGCGTCCCCTCAGCGGTCGCGTGTCTGAGCATTGCTGAGCGTTCCTCTCAGGGAGTTGGTCCGGTCCTGGGTTCCTGATTGGCACTGGCTCACTATTTCCTTACGCTCTGTCCTTCCCATAGCGCGGGTTATAGCGTGCACCGGCATTGCTAGTTTCTGCCTTCTTGGATAATCCAGCGTTCAGTGTTCCTGTCCTTGTCTCAGTCCCTGGTGCTTGTCTCCCACGTTTTGTGGTTGGTCTCCTGTGTTCTTCTTCCCTGTCTGCATTTTTTCCAGCCTTGCCTTTGTCTCTGTTAATCGTTTTGTGTGGTATGCTTTTTCATCAGCACATTTATATCATTATTAGAACCTTGTAATTTCTCTGCAAAGACGGGTGAAGCGGACCAAGGTGCAGAGTCTAGCAGGATCTGATTCTTCGCTAGAGCCTCTAATGGTGAGGATAGTCTTGTGCGGCAGATTTACCCACAGGTCTCGGCCCCTAGGGCAACACCCGAGAGAGGAAAATAGAATGGAAGTGGGGCAGTGGGGTTGCATGAGAGATAAGGGAAAAGTGGGAGAAGTAGTTCCAGAAGGGACTGGACTGACTAACATCAAGTAACACGAAACAGAACAGACTGGGGAAGACGGAACACTACTCACTTACTAAACCAATAAGGAGACTCACACTCAAGCGGTGGGATTCCCCTGAGGGAAACAAAAACAAGTATACAGGAAAAGGAAGGGTTAACAACAGGAGGGAATAAACAGCAAGGGTGAGAGAGGGGAGTACAGACAAAATGGCATCAGAGAGGAACAAAACTGGATAACGATGGGACACTCACAATCGCAGAAAAGACAAGAAAATGGCACTAGGAAAAAAACAGGTTAGAGCAATGGCAAGAAGCTATAACCGACGCCATTGCAAGGGCTGAACAGAATTAAAAAGGATACCTGACCAATGAGCGCAGGGAGCGCGCCAATGCCAAGGATAGGCTGGCTTCCTGGTTGCTGGGTAACGTAACAGACGCCAGTCCGACAGTCAGAGAAAATGTGCGTTCCAGGTAACCTGGCAACACACTACACGCTAGGCCAGAAGGCGGGGAGATGCAGGGAACCAGAGCACCAGACAGAGAGGAGACGCCATCCGCAGCAGGAGCGAGTCCAGGCAGGGGAGCCCTCGGATGGTAAGCAGCGCGGGGAGCAGCCAGGAATGAAGAGCACCCATGTGCCGGAGGTAAGTGTAGAAGCATCACCGCAGCCCTGCAGCGCTGCACAACACTTATGCTGCCTCACTCCTGTCAGATTCTTCCTCCCTTCTGTTGTGCTTTGTGCAATCCTTGACTCCAGTTGCACGTTAAAATGAATTGAGTTAAATGGGATACTCACAAGTGGACAGTTTCTCGATTATGGCCAACAGGGGAATTACGTAAAGCTCATACGTCATTCCCTTGTCTGGAAGGTTGTTCGCACGTGCACAAACGTTATGTACGCCATCTGTTACGTAAAAGTGGCTGTCCCCCCTTTTACGACACTTGTATCTTTGCCGTGAAGGTGGAGATCGACATGTAAATTAGGGGACGGAACGGGAGAACCCCCATTACAAATAGGTATGTGGACGTAAGACCACATATATGGTCATAAAAGTTAAGGTAGGAACTTACGTGTCCAGATTTACTACCGAGTGCGGGGAGTGCAGGGGGTGTGTACACCCCACTACGAGAACGGCCATAATGCCCTTGCGAGCCCATAATGTAATCGTAAGTCTGAATTCGGCAAAAGGTATCAATTCAACATTCATCGAAAAATGTTAAAATATGCATCAATGGTAATAAAAAGTCATTAAAAAAGCTACTGTAAAGGTTCCTAATATTTCACAATGCTTGTGCACAGCAATGCTCCGTTCTTAATGCGTGTATTGCCTTTGGCTTTCTCAAAGACATCATCTGGTAGCTATATAAGTATATAGACTAATTCCTGTATTCTCATTAGGCTCGGAAGACAGACTTCCGATTTTAACATATTTGGTAGCTTATTGGTACATATACAGTTCACTGCATTTCAACTGTATACCAAACTTTATCAAGGTCTTGAGCCGGAGTGAAAGCTTGGATTGCTCAGGTATAAAATGCTGACAATCAAAATGTCGACAGTCAAAATTTTGACATCATAATGTTGACACGTCAAAAAATTAACCTGTCAAAATGTCAACATCAATGCCTCACAATGAAGCAATACCTGTGCATCAAAAGATGAACGAGAAATGAAGCCTGCTGAGCAAGGTTATGATCCAGCAAGTCTTGACCCAAGCTTTGAGTCTCCCTTTCCACCTCCTGAACCACATTTACTGACCCAAGGAGATCTCATTGACTTTGTCCGAGGTTTGAACCTATCTAAGAGGCAAGGAGAAATTTTGTGTTCAAGACAAAGGCCTGATGTTGTAAACTTGAAGTGGATCTCCCTCAAAATTCTTATGTAATAGAGTCATTGAAAAACACTTGTTGGAATTTAGCACAGAAATCACTATGTGATGCACTTATATGAAATCTTGTGACAAAAAATAATAAAGGTTTTGTTGAACAGTGTCAACAAAATTAAATGTTTATTAAATGTTAAGTAAATGTTACCCCTGCATATTTATATTATTTATATTTTTATTTTTATATTTTTAGATCAGTTATGGAGCGAGAGATCCGCTGCTGAGAGATCGAAACTTATATCCTAATTTCTTCCGTACAGTTCAGAACTACCAGATGCAGTGTGTGGCAATTTCAAAATTATTGAGTAGTTTTTGCTGGAACTGGATTGCAGTCATCACATCAGATGATGATGCTGGAGACCAGCAGCTGGAATATCTCAGCAAGCAATTGAATAAATATGGAATTTGTGTTGAGTATAAAATGAAAGTTCCCCTGTCATTGCAATATAAGATTCCCCTTGAGCTGAAGACTTTATCTACTGAAGTTATGGTTATTTGCGGGACTTTTAATCCTGTTTTTCTTCATTTTCTGATCAGTGTAGCAGATATTCTTTCTAACATGACAATAATACTTCCAGCATCATGGTCACATATAATAGAACTTATGAGTAATTTTTATAAAGGAGCATTTGATTATAGCTTGATCTTTTTATCTCCCTTGCGGAATATCCCTGGGTTGCAGGAACGTTTATATAGTCTACATCCATCCACTCATCCCAATGACTTTCTCCTGGAAGATATCTGGATATTCTTATTTAGATGCTTGTCAAGAAATACATATAAGAACTCTTTCATTTCACAACATTTTTATATAAAGCTTTATAACTGCACTGGGAGAGAGATTCATATTATTAATTCTCTGTCTGGAGATCCGACCCTCTACCAAGTGTACATAGCTGTCCACAGTATGGCACATGCTTTACATGACATGAATACAGCTTTACACATATATGGGCAAAAGAGTGGTTATAAAACCTTTATATTTAACAAGGTGAGTTACAATGTGCAAATTATGGGAAAACATTTCTATTATTTCATATTCTGCACCATTTAGAAGAATGCAGAAATCACACGAGATTCAGCTACAAAATAATTTTGTAGATTTAACTCGAAGTCTGTTTTGAAGTAAGAGAGACTTTCCTTCTCCAGGTTTTAATGCAGCTCTTCTACTGTATTATATGACTGTGTTATTACTTTCGCTTTAGTTGGGTTTTAATATTACAATAAAATAAATTCAATTAAAATAATTTGAAAATAAGAAAATTACTTTAATTTGTGTAATAAAAACAAATCTCCTTGTTACAGCTGTTACAGCCACTTACTGATTTTTTTATTCTGTCCTTAAGGTAAGAAAATTTGTAAATAAAGTGAAGTTCATAAGTTTATATAATGAAACAATATGGTTTAATGAACATGGAGAATTGCCAGAAATATTCCACATTATCTATCGGGTGAAATCAACACTATACAAGAACGGAAGTTTTAAATGTAAGCTCACTCATGTGGGAACATTAAATCTATCACTTCCAGAAGGTCAGAAGTTTATTATACCAACACAGGTACCATGGAAATATGGAAAGGTAAATATATTATATATTTTATATATCCAAGTTTCTAAACTATTTATTTTGAAATTCCAGAAAAATTTACTGACCAATTTGACTATGAAAATAAGCAGTTAACGGTTCCTCATGTTATGAATGTAGATTGAGGGCTGTCTTTATTGTCACGATCAAGGGGTTAGTGGGATCTGTTCCGGGTTTCAGGGAGTGAGACAGCTGAGTGGGTGTAAAATGGAAACTGGTTGGTTTAATATAAGATTGGTGCATACAGGAATATACAACAGTTAGCGATGATGAAACAGTCTCTAGAGGATTTGGTTGACGGCAAAAGGCACTTGGCGTGAACGAAGGTAGTACAGTCTATGAATAAAGGTAGAGAGAATACGAGGAGGATGATGAACAAGAATTGGAGAACTGAACTGGTACTGAATTGCAAGACTTGGTTCAGGATAGCTGGATTAGGATCAGCAGAGTAGGTACTGGATCGGAGTCAGCAAAGCAGGTACTGGACTGGAGTCAGCAAAGCAGGTACTGGACTGGAGTCAACAGAGCAGGTACTGGACCAGGCATCTAGGAGACTAGTTGTTCTGGCAATGAGTGAGGGAGCCTGCAGTGTTTAAATAGTGCGCCCTGTGTGCCTATTGGTTGGAGGACCGGAGCAGGCAATTCCCATTGGTGGAGCGGTGACACGTGGGCAATCCAAGATGGCGGCGCCCATGGACCGGAGCGCTGCAGCGTTTGGTGCCAGGGCCCACGTGGAGGACGCCGCAGCAGGATGGTGAGTATAGAGGCTGTCACTGTTTCAGTGACAGCCTCCGACGGCAGAAAGCACCGGACCGCCAGGAGAGAGGTGCCGATGGGGAGCCAGGAAGCAGGTAAGTGCGACGTCTGCTGCAATATGTGATAGTACCGTGTGATTCCATGTAATTCCGTGTGACCATGGCAGATTCTGGAATCCACAATCTCTTTGACTTCGAATTTGTTTTCCTGCAAACCAGAAATCTTGGATGGTTTTTTAATCGATGAAGAATACCTGTTCAATACCCGAGGTTTGAGCAAAGAGATATTTAAAGAGTTAGGAATTCTGAGGTAAGAAGCTAGGTCCAATTTGTAAGCCACTAGAATAATGACTTCACAGATTTTAAACGGTCCAAGATACCTTGGGGCAAACTTCATAGTGGGAACTTTAAGTCGTAGATTCTTAGAGGACAGCCATACTCGATCTCCAGGATGGAGAGGCGGAATGGCCTTTCTTTTCCGATCTGCATGAAGTTTGTATCTCTTGGATGTTTTTAATAAAAGGGATCTTACTTTTTTACAGATTTGAGAAATTTTTTCCAGAGAGGATGCTGAGGCAGGAACAGATTTGGCTGGTAGAAGAGAAAAGGGTGGTATTCTTGATTGATGACCATAAACCACTTGGTGTATTGTCCAGAGACTCATGATAATGATAATTGTGGGAGAACTCCGCCCAAGGCAACAAGTCTACCCAGTCATCCTGAGAAGAAATCTTGGTTTACACGCACGGTCTGGCCATTAGTCTGAGGATGGTAAGCGGTTGAAAACTTGAGGTTGACACGAAGACTTTTACAGAGAGCTCGCCAGAACCGAGCAGTGAACGGCACACCTCTATCAGAAATTATTTCCTCAGGACAGCCGTGAAGATGGAAAATCTCTCAAATAAAGAGTTGTGCCAGAGCTGGTGCAGAATGTAGTCCCTTAAGTGGAACGAAGTGAGCCATTTTCGAGAATCGGTCCACGACTACCCAGATGGTGTTATATTGACGACAAAGCGGTAGATCAGTAATAAAATCCATTGACACAGAGATCGAGGTACTGTTAGGGGTACTGGTAGGCCCCTATCGGTGGTTGGAGAGGTGTTTTGTGCTGAGCACAATACAAGCAGGCCTTCAAAAAAGCTTTCACATCTTCCCGTAGAGTTGACCACCAAAAAGCAAGAAACAAAAGAAACAAAAAGCAAGAGTTTTGGTGATACCTGCATGCCCGGCGAATCTGGATGCATGAGCCCAAGTCATGAGCTGTTTCCTAAGAGATGTTGGCACAAATGTTTTCCCCACAGGAATGACTTGAGTGCTGGCTAGAGTGGTAGGATCCAGGAAAAGACGGTCTTCCTCAACGTCATCAGGGCAGAATTGTCTTGATAGAGCGTCAGCTTTGGTGTTTTTCTTGCCAGGACGAAATCATAACTGCAAGTTAAACCGGGAGAAGAAGAGAGACCAACGGGCTTGACGGGTGTTAATACCTTGAGCAGTTTTGAAATAGAGTAAGTTTTTGTGGTCAATATAGATAACAATGGGATAAATAGCTACCTCCAAGAGGTATCTCCATTCTTGGAGAGCCAATTTCATGACGAGTAATTCTTTCTCACCTATAGTGTAATTCTTTTCCGCAGGTAATTATTTTTTTGAAAAGTACCCACATGGGTGAGTCTGACCATCCGGGATGAGGTGTCCACTTCTAGAAGGAAGGGTAAGTTGGTATCCGTTTGCCTGAGTATTGGAGAAGAAGTAAAAGCTTCTTTAAGATGATGAAATGCTTGTTGACTAGACGGGGACCATTTAGCTGTGATAGGTGAGATGACTGTAAAGTAATGTTAGATAAAGCGTCGGTAGAAGTTGGCGAAGCTATAAACCGCTGAGTACTTCTCAGAGTTGTAGGCTGTGGCCAATCCAAGATTGTCTGGACTTTCAGTGGGTCCATCTGAATTTGAGTCCCATGCAGAATGAAACCCAGGAATGGAATGCTGTCAGTTTCAAATGTGCTTTTTTCCAACTTACAATAGAGATGGTTTTCCCGCAAACGGGACAGAACTTCTTTGACCATCCGGCGATGGGTAATCAGGTCTTGGGAGAAAATCAATATATCATCTAGATATACTACAACAGAAGTTTTCAAGTGAAAAAAAGGGGGTGTATCACTTTAAAGCGCTTTTATAATCTGCAGCAGTGTCATAAAACTAGAAAGTGCCAATAAAACCTTCTTATATACAATTTGTGAAAAAAATATAGAATATAACTCCAGCGCTGATTTGTGTGTGTATACCTGATGTTAATCAACAACAATGAAATATCATAAAACAAATGGCAATTATGATCCAAATTGATACATAACGGCACATAGTGACCCAAAAAGAAAAGTCCTTCAGTCTTAACGAGTGTTAGAATCCAGTAGGCAAGAATCTCCACTTCTTAGGACTCAGTGCATGTAGAAAAAGATAAAAGAAATACAGAGAGCGTGTATAAATAATTATTCAATTAATACTAGATGGGAATAACGCCAGGAAAGATTATGTCAATAAATACTTTACTTCAAAATATTATTAAAAAAGAACAATCCTGGGTAAACATAAGTAAATATGTGATAAAAAATAAAATCACTAATAAAAAACAACAATAAAAAGCACATCAAAGTCCAAAGAAAAGCCCCTACCCCAGTCTCAGATGTAACAGAGACAGTATGCAAGCCGCTACTGATGACAGGAGGGACGTCTCCCTGCTGGCGGTAAAACGCTGCTTACTCGGATCGATAGTCCAGGAGCCGGGGGATACCTGAGGCACTTCAAAGTAATGTGTCTGTTCCGGATTCAGCTTGACATGTTTCGGGCGGCAGCCCTTTCTCAAAAGCGATCCGGACATGTGGAACTTAGGTTTCAAATAGTCTGTTTGGCTGACGTCATTAATTGCTCCTCCTCTTGTTGGGCGGTATCAAAAACTTAACCCTATATGCCGCTATGTATATAGAGGGGTCAGCGATGTACAATGATTACAGATATGCAACAAATTGATTGTCTATTTAATTAGTATTGAACATGTAATCTTTAAAATTACTCTCCTTACTAAGATATATAGGTTTAAGGATATTGGATATTCAGGTTTAAGATATTGTAGATGTAATCTCTTTAGTCTATTCAGAAGAGAGATTACAATCTGATAGACATTCTGAATCACATATGGGAGTCAATATATACATATATATATATATGTGCTTTAGTGTGCACTGTATGTGCCACATGCGAGGCACCATACATATACATTCTTATAATAAATGATAGAATCTTATGTCCCAAAATTAACGGTGAGCAAATACAAAGTCCTTCTATTGTTCAATAAAATATTAAATAAACAATCAGCAAGGAAGTCCTTTTATGCTACCATAGGAGCTCCCCCGTATGTGCATACTTATGTATTGATTTCAAAATAATTAAATAACATATAACATGTATCATAAATAAAAAGATATTAATATGAATTTACAAAAACAACTTTAATAAGGGGAAATACACCAAATAAAATAGGATAAATAATGGATTGACCTTATAAATGTTTAAACTCATAACCCCTATGTATAGACATATAATATATATACATACACAAAAGTATAAGGAATATTAGGCCATATAAAACCAAATAAAATTCGCAAAAGTGGAGGTGGATAAAAGAGAACAAGAAGAGAAACCCGGGTAAATCTAAAAGATAAACACTATGGGGAGGACTAAAAATTAATAATACCTGAAAATGGTGGCAATACTTAAGTCACCCATACTTCATAAATACTGTGTTTAAAACATTTCATTTTAAAACAATATCGGCAAATTACAGGAATGAATATATAGGTCTCCCCTTCCCAAAGGAACCGGTAGGACTCTCTTATGGGGGCAGGGGGAAAAAATATATAATATCGCTGCATAGCTAATATATGTGGTGTATATGTGGACCCTTGAATACTTAAATACAATGTATTAATACATGGGTTCATACACCTCAGAGGGCATAGAGGATACAAATAAATGGAGCATATCTCTAATATCAAGTGGTTTAGCACTGATATCAGGAGTGGTGAAGTGGTTCCTATGTCCCCCATTTTACCCTCCAAATCCGTAGGGAGGATACTCACCCTAGAATACAACTATGCCGTTATGTATCATAATTGCCATTTGTTTTATGATATTTTAATTGTTGTATGACATTTATTTATTTATTTATTTTATGTTATTTTATTGTTGTTGATATACACACACATATCAGCGCTGGAGTCATACTCTATATATTTTTTTCACAGTTGTATTTAAGAAGGTTTTATTGGCACTTTCTAGTTTTATGACACTGCTGCAGATTTTAAAAGCGCTTTAAAGTGATACACCCCCTTTTTTTCATTTTAGTCTTTGCCATAATCACTTGTTAGCTGCTTTTTGTGTGTTTTTCACTTGTTTTTTAATACTCACGTTGTAAGTCTGTGACACATTTTGTCACTTGATATAGGTAGCTCTAGACATTATGTTTACTTTAAAACACAGGAGACTTTTAAAACTATCAGAAATGATAGGCCAGCATAGTGACAATGAAAGTAATTGCTCTGAGGAGGACTTAGGTCACATTATGCTGAGATTGGAGAGGCTATTAATTAAAGAATGCAAAGTCTGGTGGGAGGTAGCCACACTAGAACAGTATAGGGCCGCAGACATCATCCCTCAGGGCTTAACAATAGACAAAATAGCCGCATTTGATACCGACAATGATGATTTCACTGAGAGATGGGAGATAATTTTAAAAAAATGCTCCACTGCCTTGATTGAACTCATCATTGAGGAAAGAAAGTCTCACCTTCACGAATTAGAAATAAAAATCGAATCGATTAGGGATATGCTAGAACCGTTCAAGGAATTGGACGAATTTAAAGAATTAGAAGGTGAGGTCTTACTGAGAATAGATGCGAAGGAAGAAGAAGTCATTAGGAAAAAGAGAGGGAAATTAATTAGAGATAGTGTTTATATGTCATCAGATGATCAAATTATGAGTGACATCACTTATACCATGCCAGAAACACATCTACAAAATGAGGAGGAAAGTATTTCATCTAATCCCACAGTACAGGGAAAGATTAAAAATAAAAATAAAAACAAAAAGGTTGAAAATTCCACACTAGAGACTAGAAATAAACAAAAGGACACTATCAAAGAGAGTCAGAAAGTCACTTTCTCATCCTCGAATAATAATAATAAGAAAGGGAATAAGAAAGATCCCCAAGCGAATTTACCTCCTAGGGATATACAAAATCTCGCACCACCAAGCCCCTCTAGGGCTTATAACCCCAATCACAATAATCATCATCCACACCCCTCGACTGATTACCCACCAAGACCTAATTTTTACTCTAAGGGATATAGAGGTCAACCGTTTAGAGGGGGGTACCAACAAAAAAATAAAGATCACTTCTATCCCAAAAGAGGGGGTTTTAAAGGCAATTATCATCATTTTTATAGAAAGGGTAAGAGGGACTTTTATCAACATCAACAGCCTTATCCCAAATACTCGGACTACAATACAGATTTTTATTACCCCCCAGTACAGAATCGTTATGACCCCTTAAGAGAATATGAAAACTCTACCCAACTTCCTTTTTTAGACGATGGAAGGGACAGGAGGGACCCTTATTGGTAAATCCATCCACTCCCCTCGAACTAAAGAAAGGAAAAAGAGGGGGGAATAACCAACAAAAATGGATTAGAATTAAAAAGAAAAACTCCCTTAGAAGATTGAAGGAGAATATAGAAATATGGAAGTGGACAAATATGGGAATGGGGATACCCAAATTTTTTATTTAAGTTCTCATACCCTTACTAGGGAAGAAGAACAGATTCTTAAACGGGGCCTGAAGTTTGCCCCCAATAACTCATACAATCCCTTCAACGTATTTTTGGATACCCAAAAATTTATCAGAAAATTAGCGTTGAAAAAGTTCTTTCACAAGGATCCTATTGAAGGAGATAAAGAGTCTCAAGATCCCATTAACGAGAGTGGGCCTAAGAATTTTAAGCCAAAATCCACTTTTTTTCCTCGCCACAAGAAAGGCCACTTTATAGAGACATTTGAAAAGTTGGTTACCAATGTTCTACATAAATTGCAGGATAAAAATAAAAAGAATAATAAAAGCAATTCAAATAACCTTACCAAGAGGGAAAGATAAAAGCAATTTAAATAACCTTACTAAGAGTGAAAGAGAGGCGTTTGATAATTTAAGAAAACAAAGGGATTTAATCATTAAACCAGCAGACAAGGGTGGGGGGATTGTGCTTATGGATTCCGACAAGTACAAAATGGAAATTATGAGACAGGTGGATGATCTAAAGACATATAAGAAACTTAGAGGGGACCCTACAAAAAATTATCAAATGAAGTTGGTAACTTTGTTGGATAAGTTTGTTAAGAAAGGGGTTATTAATGTTAAAGAAAGAGAATTTATGGAGGTGATGGAGCCATCAGTTCCGGTCATCTATGTATTACCCAAGATACATAAAGATGCTAATAACCCTCCAGGGCGACCCATAGTGGCCGGCACTGGCTTCATCACTTCTAATCTTTCCCAAGTCATAGACAGTCACCTGCAAAAATTGATGCACTTCATCCCCTCATTTGTGAAAGACACTACAGACATCCTCAGGAAGTTAGGTGACCTACAGTGGTGTAGAGGGTGGAGACTAATCACTGCTGATGTCTCCTCCCTCTACACCATAATTGACCACAATAAGGGTTTAGAAGCAGTGAAGTATTACCTTACCTTATCTGAAGTAGATCCAGGATTAGTGGAATTCATACTAGAAAGTATTGAATTTATCCTTAATCATAACTATTTTTGTTTTGATGGTCTCTTCTACCTCCAAATGTGTGGAACAGCCATGGGTACCAGGTTTGCCCCCTGTTATGCTAACTTTTTTCGGCATATTGGGAAAGGAATATCATCCCAAAAGGGGGGGCGAACCTGGTCTAATGGCATAGATATATAGACGATGTGTTGTTTCTATGGGGAGGCACAGCTGAGGACCTGGACACTTTTTGTAAAGAACTCAATATAAATGATCTCAATATTAAGTTGACATTCGACATCAGCAACAATTTAGTAAATTATTTGGATTTAAACATTTACATCGAGGAAGATACTATCAAAACGCAAAACTTCACAAAGGTCACCGACACCAACTCCTATATCCCCAATACAAGCAACCATCATCCTGTATGGTTGCGCAATATACCTAAAGGACAGTTCTTACGGTTGAAAAGGAATTGTTCTGAATCAGACACGTAGAAGTAATGAAAAATCAGTTTGTTACTAAAGGCTATTCGAAAGACAAACTGGACAAAACTTTAGATGATGTTAACAGAATAGATAGGAAATCATTATTCATTCCGAAAGAACGTAAAAATATGAATAAGGATATAGTCCCTTTCATTAGCCAGTATTCCACCCAACATAGGGTGATCGAGAGTATTGTCAAGAAACACTGGCATATACTACAAGGTGATACAGAATTGAGAAAGTATGTAGAGACCCAACCGAAGTTTATATATAGGAAGGCGCCCAACTTAAGGGACAAATTAGTAAGAAGCGCTTTCATTGGCAATACAAAAGCACCTTCAGAGATAACATCAAAGGGTTTTTTTTAGGTGCGGTGAATGCACTATGTGCAGATCGGTCAAAGGTCCTAAAAAGGTAGTCAGCCATACATCTGCAGCTAATAAGAAAGAAATACGCATAGAAGAGTTCATTACCTGCAATAGCAAAAATTGCATATATGCTATTCGGTGTAAATGTGCTCTCGAATATATTGGACGTACCTCCAGACCTCTTAAAATTAGGTGGGCGGAGCATCTCCAAAACATCAAAAAGGTCTGGAGGCACATCCCATGACTTCCCATTTCAAAAAACATCATGAAAGTGACCCAAGGGGGATTGAATCTTTTTGTGCCATCAAGAGAGTCAGCCCCCATTGGTGAATACATGATGGTGGTTCATCTCTTGCAAGAACAGAAATGGAGTATATTTTTAACTTAAACTCCTTGCATCCTTTTGGATTGAACCAGGAGTTTGAGTTGAAGTGGTTCCTTTAACCTGTGTCTGCCTATGTATATCATCTTCCTTCCAGTCTAAAGGTGGAGTGGGACCTGAAGATACGATTCACCTATGATCATACCTCCCTGGATGAGCCCAACCCCGTTCGATCTTGGAAGCCATACAGGAAGGGCCTGGTAAGTACCTGGTTGGGAGACTTACAGAGAATACCAGGTGTCGTGGGTCTCTGTTGTATCCTAGGGTAAGTATCCTCCCTACGGTTTTGAGGGGTAAAATGGGGGACATGGGAACCACTTCACAATTCCTGTTGACAGTACTAAACCACTTGTTATTAGAGATATGCTCCATTTCTATGTATCCCCTATGCCCTTTGTGAGGTATATGAACCCATTTACTAATACATTGTATTTATTATTCAAGGGTCCACATATGCACCATACATATTAACTATGCAATGATACTATACAATTTCCCCCTGCCCCCATAAGAGAGTCCTACCGGTTCCTTTGGGATCATAATTTGATCATCTGATGACATATAAACACTATCTCTAATTAATTTCCCTCTCTTTTTCCTAATGACTTCTTCTTCCTTCGCATCTATTCTCAGTAAGACCTCACCTTCTAATTCTTTAAATTCGTCCAGTTCCTTTAACGGTTCTAACATATCCCTGATTGATTCAATTTTTATTTCTAATTCATGAAGGTGAGACTTCCTTTCCTCAATGATGAGTTCAATCAAGGCTGTGGAGCATTTTTTAAAAATTGTCTCCCATCTCTCAGTGAAGTCATCACTATCGGTATCAAATGCAGCTATTTTGTCTATTGTTAAGCCCTGAGGGATGATGTCGGCGGCCCTATACTGTTCTAGTGTGGCTACCTCCCACCAGACTTTGCATTCTTTAAATAGTAGCCTCTCCAATCTCAACATAATGTGACCTAAATCCTCCTCAGAGCAATTGCTTTCATTGTCACTATGCTGGCCTTTCATCTCTGATAGTTTTAGAAGTCTCCTGTGTTTTAAAGTAAACATGATGTCGGGAGCTACCTATGTTTTAAAGTAAACATGATGTCGGGAGCTACCTATATCTAGTGAAAATTATGCGTCACAGACTTCCAAAGTGAGTGTTAAAAATTAACTATTATAAAAATGAATAAATTAAAAAACAATGTGAAAATAAGTGAAATAGTCAAAATGTGAAATCACACAAAAAGCAGCTAACAAGTGATTATGGCAAAGACTATAATGAAAAAAGGGTGTGTATCACTTTAAAGCGCTTTTATAATCTGCAGCAGTGTCATAAAACTAGAAAGTGCCAATAAAACCTTCTTATATACAATTTGTGAAAAAAATATAGAATATAACTCCAGCGCTGATTTGTGTGTGTATACCTGATGTTAATCAACAACAATGAAATATCATAAAACAAATGGCAATTATGATCCAAATTGATACATAACGGCATATAGTGACCCAAAAAGAAAAGTCCTTCAGTCTTAATGAGTGTTAGAATCCAGTAGGCAAGAATCTTCACTTCTTAGGACTCAGTGCATGTAGAAAAAGATAAAAGAAATACAGAGAGCGTGTATAAATAATTATTCAATTAATACTAGATGGGAATAACGCCAGGAAAGATTATGTCAATAAATGCTCTTTTCCGCTTTTATCCACTTCCATTTTATTCGTTTTTGCATGGCCAAATATTCCTTATACTTTTGTGTATATATATATAATATGTCTATACATAGGGGTTATGAGTTTAAATATTTACAATGATTATGTCAATTCATTATGTATCCCCCTATCATATCTCTCTTTTTATTAGTGTATTTCCCCCTATTAAGGTTGTTTTTTGTAAGTCCACCCTAATATCTTTTTATTTATGATATATGTTATATGTTATTTTAATCATTTTGAAATTAATATGTGTATGCACATACGTGGGAGCTCCTATGGTAGCACAAAAGGATTTCTTTGCTGATTATTTATTTAATATTTTATTGAACAATAGAAGGGCCTTGTATTTATTCACCGTTATTTTTAGGACATAAGATTCTGTTATCATTTATCATGAGAGTATATATGTATGGTGTCTTGTATGTGGCACATAAAATGCACATTAAAGCACATATATATATATCGAGTCCTATATGTGATTTATAGAACGTCTATCAGATTGCGATAATTTCTTCTGAATAGACTAAAGAAATATATCTACAATACCTTAAACCTATATATATCCAAGTAGGGAGAGTAATTTTGAAGAATATATGTTCAATACAATAACTAATTAAATAAATAATCAATTTGCTGCATATCTGTAATCCATTGTACATCGCTGACCACTCTGTATACATAGCGGCATATAGGGTTAATTATTTGATACCGCCCAATAAGAGGAGGAGCAAGTAACGACGTCAGCCAAACAGACTATTTGAATCCTGAGTTCCACATGTCCGGATCGCTTTTGAGAAAGGGCTGCCGCCCGAAATATGTCAAGCTGAATCCGGAACAGACACATTGCTTTGAAGTGCCTCAGGCATCCCCCGGCTCCTGGACTATCGATCCGAGTAAGCAGCGTTTTACCGCCAGCAGGGAGACGTCCCTCCTGTCATCAGTAGCGGCTTGCATACTGTCTCTGTTACATCTGAGACTGGGGTAGGGGCTTTTCTTTGGACTTTGATGTGCTTTTTATTGTTGTTTTTTATTAGTGATTTTATTTTTTATCACATATTTACTTATGTTTACCAAGGATTGTTCTTTTTTAATAATATTTTGAAGTAAAGTATTTATTGACATAATCTTTCCTGGCGTTATTCCCATCTAGTATTAATTGAATAATGTATTTCTTTTATCTTTTTCTACATGCACTGAGTCCTAAGAAGTGGAGATTCTTGCCTACTGGATTCTAACACTCATTAAGACTGAAGGACTTTTCTTTTTGGGTCACTATATGCCGTTATGTATCAATTTGGATCATATTTGCCATTTGTTTTATGATATTTCATTGTTGTTGAAATAATTGTTGTTGTTGAAATAATATTCTATATTTTTTTTTACAAGAAGTTTTTAAGTGGTCCCGGAAGATCTTATTCACGGAACCTTGAAAGATGGCGGGTGCGTTGCTCAGGCCAAAAGGAATTACCAGGTACTCATAATGCCCATCACAAGTATTAAAAGCTGTCTTCCATTCAACCCTGCTTCGAATACGAATCAGATTATATGCTCCTCTGAGGTCAAGTTTCGTGAAGATTGTAGATCCCTTGATACGGTCGAACATTCTGGGATCAGAGGTTTTTGACTATGATGGCATTTAGTCCTCGGTAATCGATGCATGGATGGAGGCCCCCATCCTTTTTCTTTACAAAAAAGAAACCGGCCCCGGCAGGAGAAGAGTATGGTCGAATAAAGCCTCGAGCTAGATTTTCCTGAATGTATTCTGTCATAGCTTGGGTTTCAGGCAGAGATAGTGGATAAGTTCTTCCTCTCGGGGGAGAGGTTCCAGGTACAAGATCAATGGGACAATCCCAAGGGCGGTGAGATGGCAGAATCTCGGCAGATTGTTTGCTGAATACATCACTAAATTCTTTGTATTGCTCAGGTAAATCAAAAGAAGTTTCAGTCTTGGCTAGACGATGAAGATTTATTCGTGATAAACAGTTCTTGAAACAATAGCCACTCCAACGAATGATTTCGGAAGTACACCAATCCACATGAGGATTGTGCCGTTGAAGCCAAGGTAGATCAAGAATGACTGGAAAGGTAGTTTTAGGTAGTACCAGAAAATAAATAATTTATTTGTGAAGAATACCTGTCTGGAGTTCTACAGAGGAGGTTTGATAAGTGATAGTACCACAAGGTATTCAGCTACCATCAACAGCAGTGAGATAGGTAGGTGTGTCAAATTTTTCAACAGGAATTTTTAAAGTCTCTACAGTGCTCAGGGAGATGATGTTTTCCGCAGCTCCCGAATCTAGAAGAGCAGTGAGGTTTGTACGAACAGAGTCCAGAGAGAGAGAGTAATTGGTAAAGTACGGTCCTTAGCAGTGGAGGAGCGTAGAGACACTCCTAACTCAGGCTCCTCAGACTTAGTTAGGAGCGCATGTTTCCCGGGCGCTTGGGACATTGAAGGCGAAGATGTCCAGAATCTCCACAGTAGAAACATAGATTATTTTTAGTGCGTCTTTGACGTTCTTGATCTGTGATTCGTGATTTACCAAGCTGCATGAGTTCCTCGGTTGGTGGAGGTGAAGCTCTGAAACGGGTGGGCAGACGAGCTTTGGGTCGGAGGACTTTTTTCTTTCAGATGCTCTTTCTCTGTGATGGATGTCCACACGTGTAAAAGTAGTGATCAATTCATTCAGGGTGGTTGGTAACTGAGAAGAAATTAAATTATCTTTAACACGGTCTGCCAATCCATGCCAGAATTTAGATATAAGTGCTTCCTCTCCCCAGGACAACTCAGAAGCAAGAGTACTACATACTGACCCATGGTCATGTCCTTCTGGCGTAAGCGAAGAATGTCAGTGGCAGCAGAAGAAGAACGGCCTGGTGTATCAAAGATAACCCTGAAAGTGTCCAGAAAATTTTCAAGATTGGAAAGCAGAGGGTCATTTTTTTCCAGAAGAGAAGAGACTCAATCCAAGGCTTGACCACAGAGAAGCGATATAATATACGCCACTTTGACGCTGTCAGGAGGAAAGTTCTCTGGTTGCAACTTGAAATGAAGCAGGCATAAGTTTAGGAACCCCCGACAAAGTTTTGGAGACCTATCAAACTTGGTAGGAGTTGAGAGGGGTATATGAGGACCACTAAAAGAATTTCCTGATAAGGTGATTTGTCCTTGGTGCATCACTGTATGTTGGAATACTCCAACCTGATTCGCTAACTCGTGGAGGCAGGTTACCACATGTCCAATCGTAGCTTCATGTCGCTCAATTCTGTCCGCCATGCTTGGCATTGTTCCCTGGGGGTTTACCCCGGTTGGATCCATCGGGCCAGAACAAACTGTCACAGTCAAGGGGTTAGTGAGATCTGTTCCGGGTTTCAGGGAGTGAGACAGCTGTGCGGGTGTAAAATGGAAACTGGCTGGTTTAATATAAGATTGGTGCATACAGGAATATACAACAGTTAGCGATGATGAAACAGTCTCTAGAGGATTTGGTTGACGGCAAAAGGCACTTGGCGTGAACGAAGGTAGTACAGTCTATGAATAAAGGTAGAGAGAATACGATGAGGATGATAAACAAGGATTGGAGAACTGAACTGGTACTGGATTGCAAGCCTTGGTTCAGGATAGCTGGATCAGGATAGCTGGATCAGGATAACTGGATCAGGATCAGCAGAGTAGGTACTGGACTGGAGTCAGCAAAGCAGGTACTGGACTGGAGTCAGCAAAGCAGGTACTAAACTGGAGTCAACAGAGCAGGTACTGGACTGGAGTCAGCAAAGCAGGGTACTGGACTGGAGTCAGCAGAGCAGGTACTGGACTGGAGTCAACAAAACAGGGCTCTGGACTGGAGTCAGCAGAGCAGGTACTGGACTGGAGTCAGCAAAGCAGGGTACTGGACTGGAGTCAGCAGAGCAGGTACTGGACTGGAGTCAGCAGAGCCGCAGGAAAACCAGGCATCTAGGAGACTAGTTGTTCTGGCAATGAGTGAGGGAGCCTGCAGCATTTAAATAGTGCGCCCTGTGCGCCTATTGGTCGAAGGACCGGAGCAGGCGATTCCCATTGGTGGAGCGGTGACATGTGGGCAATCCAAGATGGTGGCGCCCATGGACCGGAGTGCCACAGCATTTTGCTCCAGGACCCACGTGGGACCCTGCCGCAGCAGGATGATGAGTATAAAGGCTGTCACTGTTTCAGTGACAGCCTCCGATGGCAGAAAGCACCGGACTACCGGGAGAGAGGCGCCGACAGGGAGATAGGAAGCAGGTAAGTGCGGCGTCTGCTAATATTGGGTCTTTAGGGTCTCCAAAGAAGATGAGGCTTTTTAGCAAATTTAACTAATGTGTTTGTTTTTTTAAAAGGAATGTCACCATCCAGACTGGATATCCAGTCTCTCCCATCCTGGGCAACTGAGACAAGAGGCCTCACTGACATCTAAATGTGATGTGTTGTTTATTTTATCATGTGGCATGAGGTGCTGAATTGCTAAATCATTAACCAGATGTTGAGTTCCTGCAGAGATTAGACAATAGAGTTTACATAACCCATTCAATTCATATAATGAATCAATAACTCTTTCTGTAGGACATTGAATCAGTGATGTCATCTCCAATTATCTGATCTCTGCAGGAAACCATTAGCTGCTAAATGATAAGTAAACAAGTTTTAATAATTTCAAAAGCCCAATTCAACTTTCCCCAGAAGGAGGGTCTGCCATGTATGGTAGACTTTTCCCTGACTTTGGGAAAGGTTTAACTGGGCACAACTACAGTCAATCTTCATTAACCACTGTCACAAATTTGAGTACTTTGAAACAGAAGGAATCACTAAATTGTGAAAACAGTTAACGAGGCTTTAATGTAACATAAATATAACAAAAGACCAAAATGCACAACAGTGTTTAGCAGACAAACATTGAAATACAAGGAGTACAGGTATGAAAAAGAATCCTGGAAATACAATGTTGCAAGCTGGACAAACACTAGGGGCAACATTTACTAACTTACGGGTTTGGAAAAGTGGAGATGTTGCCCATAGCAACCAATCAGATTCTAGCTGACATGCTCTAGTATGTAATAGGAAAGTGAGATCTAGAATCTGATTGGTTGCTATAGGCAACATCTCCATTTTTCCAAAACTGCAGTTTAGTAAATCTGGTCTCAAGATTCCTGAAAACATGCAGTATACAGAGATCAGACAACAACAATGAACCAGCACAGAGGTCTGAGATTAGCCTATTTATAAGCAGGTGCCACAGGTAAATGGAATAGCACGAAGATAATAGCACCTTATGTCACCAAATCACAGCGCTGACTCCTCTGGTGGATGCTGGAACTGCAGTTTAAATTTCGGAGTGGATTTCGTGACCCATCTGGCAGGACTAGAAACTGCAGACAAAAGCAGAATTGTGACAGCCACCTTCCAACTTTCAGTATTGTGATAAGGATGCAGAGATCTGGCTGGCTAGAACTGCTTACTGTAGCTGCAAAAAAGAATTAACAATTTGGTGCCAAGGTACAAGTTGTTGTTTTTTTTTAATTAGCAACAATTTGTAACTCTGTTTTAGCGATACAAAATGTAAAAAGTTTACATTCTAAATGGCAATAGCAGAAAACAAAGAATATTAAATAGATTCTAAATTCTAAGCTACAATATCTATAAAGGCTTCATTTTGATTTATTGTGAACATGTGTTTAGTGAAGTTATTATATTATTATATTCTGTGATGAAGATGTTCTTGAAAAGGTAAATTAGTAACACAAATATAGGAAAGAGGTTCCAAAGGGGAATAAACACAGATTTGGAACTAAAAATTCAATCTGAATTAACAAAATTTTTATCATCAAGTGAGGACTAAAAGTAATAAATAGTACAAAATATTAAAAACAAAAGCAAATAAAGACATAAAGTAAGGAAATGATTAGTATAAACTGAGAAGCATATAGCACCACTAGTTATGTCATCAATTATAGTAAGTTTAAACTCAAAATTTCCTTTGACTAAAAAAAAGAAATTAATATATCACACTGACAGAAGTATGCGATAATGCTGCCATTAAACATAATAATTCAAAGAGTTTAATTATTAAGATGCACCATCAAACAGCCTTGGGGCCAGGTTTACTAAGCTGTGGGTTTGGAAAAGTGGAGCTGTTACCCATAGCAACCAATCCGATTCTAGTTCTCACTTTAGTAAATACTAGAGAATGCAATCAAGAATCTGATTGGTTGCTATGGGCAACATCTCCACTTTTACAAACCTGCAGCTTAGTAAATCTGACCATGGAGTGCTAAAAAATTTGCTACCAGGCTTAGTTATAGACTACATTCTCCCTTGACAATTTCTTTCAGCCGTAAAAGTCCCTAAATCCTAAACAGGTCGCTCGCGTACGTAGTTTAGGATCTAGTCCTATGGGACCATTATTTTTCCGCATAGCTACACATTCATTAATTTGGGAATCACAGCTGAAAACACATCACACTTCCACAGACCTGACGCACTGGACTGGACAGGTGAGTATTACAGGGGAGTCTGTGTGCAAGGGAAGTCTAAGGGATTAAACACAGAATGGAAGGTGCTCCATCAATTTATAGGTAAATGAAACAGGTGCATGAAAGGCAGGGGTTAATCTGCTGGCCACAGAAACAAAGGGAAAAATAGGCCCAGCACACTGCCATAAACCAGTAACAAACTATACTGTTCTATCTGTAAAATAAAACACAGAAATGTTCATTACACATATTTGTGCAAATTTGCGATAAGCCACCAGCCACCGTCAAGGCCTTTCTGTATATGGTGGTTCTAACTCTAACAATGAGAGTCCCAATGTTGGGTCACATATATATGTTTATAAATTGAGAGCCAAACTTACCTAGGAGACACCCCTTAAGGTCTCCAAAATGGCTGCTGTGGAACAGCTCCCCCTCGCAGCTGCTGCTCCCAGACATGCCCACAAACAGAATAAAGTCTAAGGTATTAGGCTGGGTAAGGGAGTCTTAGGCTCAGACTATGGTGAGGGGAGCATTAGGATTAGTCTGCAGGGAATGGAGTCTTAGGTTTAGACTGTGTGGAATGGAGTCTTAGGCTTAGGCTGCGGAGAAGGGATATTAGGGATAAACTGCAGGTAGGGGTGTCTTAGGGTCAGGCTGTGAGGAAAGGAGTCTTAGTGTCCGACTGCAGGGAGGAGAGGGTTAGGGTACTGAAAGGGGAGGGATGGGGTAATGTAAGGGTTAGGATAAGGATTAAGATAAGAGTTGGGGTTACATAAATACTTAAAATTTGTCTCTTGCAAAAAAAATCACCTCCTTGACCTCTGGCAGGGTTTAATAAATATCTTGGACCTCTGGTCTATCCACTCAGCACCAGAGGCTGGAAATGAGAAAGACATCTTGACACCAGGGAACAAAAGGAAGCGCTTCTATTCAAATATATGAAAAGTGTATATATAGGTGCATAGCCGGCGCAATGTGGTAAGCAGGGGATGAGGCGCAGGTTGGCACCAGGCTGAAAAGGTGCTGGCCACCCCCCTCTGCAGAGCACGGCTGACAGGTGGTCTCTGCAATCAGACGCCACTGTAGTTCCACAGAGCAGCTGATAGAAAACCCACTTTTAGCTGCTCTGTGTTCTGCCCGTCAACTGATAGTAGGGACTTCCGGCATGTAAGGGACACCTTCCTTGTGACACCCGCATCACTAGGAAGGAGGGACAGCACTCGCTGCAGAGGAAGGGAAGACATCTAAGGTAGGTTAGTGATACAGCTAGGAGGCTGGACATATAAGAATGCTGGAGAGACATGATGGAGATACTGGGGGGGCTAGTGACATTATGGAGGATACTGGGGGCCTGGAGACATGTTGGTGGATACTGGGGGGTTGGAGACACATGATGTGGATACTGGGGGGCTGGTGACATGATGGGGGATGATGAAATGATGTGGAATACTCAGAGGGTGGTGACATGATGGTGGATACTGGGGATCTGGAGACATGACGGTCGATATTGGGGAGCTGGAGACATAATGGGGGATACTGGGGAAACTGAAGACACATGATGGGGATACTGGGTTGATGAAGACTTGATGGGGGATACTGGGGTGCTAGAGACACATAATGGGGGAAACTGGGGGCCTAGAGAGACATTATAGGGGATACTGGGGTTTTGGAAACATGATGGTGGATACTGGGGAAGCTGGAGACACATGATGGGGATATTGGGGGGCTAAAGACTTGATTGGGGATACTGGGGTTCTAGAGACACATGATGGGTTTTGGAGACATAAAGGGGGCTACTAGGGGGGCTGGTGACATATGATGGGAGATACTGGGTGGGTTGAAGAGACATAATGGGAAATACTGGGGAGCTGGAGCCCTATTATGGGGATACTGGGGTGCTGGAAAGACATGATGGGGAATACTGGGAGCTGGGGAGACATGATGGGGAATGCTGGGAGCCTGGAGATACAATAAAAAAATAAAATAAAATAAAACATTAGATATATAGGGCCGTATGCAGAGCTCTTGCCACATTGCATATGCATATGAGTTTTCCGATATGCTCTACTGCACATGCAGTAGATTGCGTATACGCGGTCTATAAGACCACATATATGCAATCTACGTTGCAACAAGTAACATAGATTACGTTACAGAATGACTGCACTGTAGAGCATATCAGAAAACTGCATACGGCCCATAGCGCCCCCTACTGACTGGATCGTCCGAAGAAGATGCCGTGATGTAGGAAAGAAGATCTGCTGCGTGTCAACAGGAGAAGACTAACCAAGCTGCAATAAAAGAATAGAAGACATCTGTAAAAGAACATTTAAAGGATTCCCAAGATGTGGACATCAAATGGTGAGTGTAAAAATATTTTTTAATATTTTAAACACACGATACATTACACACTTCACTTACATTAGGAGAGATGACTAAGTGCATAAGTGCACTCATGTAGGGGACATTGTTAGTTAGGAAAACATATTTTTTACATGCATACTTTATTTTAGCAATGTAGGGGTTAATGTATGTCTTGCGTTTTTTCTTTTTTTTTTTACACAGTACACGCAGCGCTGCATGATTACAAGTGTAACCATGTTGTGCTGATTGAATTACAAGGCTCACCTTTGCTGATCCTTGTAGTTCCATCAGTACAGCATGGCTGCAGCCATGCAGCACTTAGGTTTTTACACACACAAAAACACATGTCTGTTATACGGACATGTGTTTTTGGTGGTCGCGATCGGCTCAAAAAATGAAATCGCACCTCTCTGGATGCAATTTTATTTTTCGTGATTTAAAGGCGATTTCAACACGATTCAGTGAAATCGTCTTTAATGAATTACAAACTTTGTATGTTTATTATGAAAAAAAATCGGGACCGCGATTTTAACACCTGCGTTTCCAAATCACACTAAAATCTTGTGATTTGGAGCTTAATGAATCCACTTTGCTGATTTTTTAGCTTCAAATCATGCGTTTTAGCCCAATTCACTATTAATGAATGAGGCCCTAGTTGAGGTCGTACCAAGATCTATAAAGGGACATCACTACTTCCCTCTTTCTGCTACTAATTCCTCTCCTTATGCAACCAAGCATCTGACTTACCTTTTTCATTGCTTTGTTACATTGCTTGGCTACCTTTAAGTCACATGAAATATTGACTGCTAGATCCCTTTCCTCATCAGTAGTTTCTAATGGAGTATCATTAATGATATATTTAGCTTTTGGGTTTTTCGTGCCCCAAGTGCATTATTTAGCATTTTTTGGCATTAAACTGCAGTTGCACATAGAGCAAATAGATAGGGACTCACCTACAGGATGTCTCTTGACACTGGGTAGGTGATCTTAACCCAATATAGCTATATAGTGAACTAAACCTCCTTTTTATGTATCTGCTGACACATAGTGTTATATAATGTTTGTTTGGAGCGCTGGACCTCTCTTTTGTATCTTTGCACTAAAGGCTGGAGTTGATACCGGAAGCTTGGCTCTGGAGGCAGGTTTGAGACTGGTACCTTGGCACTGGATAATGGATGTGATGCTGGAAGCCCAGCATGGGAGTGTTTAGAAGAGTCTTTGCTAAAATATATTGGTAAAACTAACACATATGAGTAACAGATTTGTGAGTTGGTTTAAGAGCAATATTATGCATTAGAAATGATAAATATTTTCTGCAAAAGAGGATAGAATTATAGGAAATACTCAAAAAGGCACAATATATACATAGATTAAACAGTCTGACAAAATTATGCTCCTCCTTAGTCCGAGGTGGATGGAATCCACTCATAGATTTTAATTCTCCTTTTCAGGTAGTTCAGTACTGAGAATTCTAAAGCACAGGGGACAGAAAAATGTCTTTAATAGACCATGATGAACATAAGCTGGAATCCTCTATTAAGAGCCCACTATTTCTATCAAACCAGACTATGCAGCATTCAAGGGGATTCCCAGCAAAAGTAGTGTTTTTCAATTATTTTGAAATTTTTATTTAATAGTTCAAGTAAAAAACTGTGTAACATTTTGTCATGAAGCAAAATCTCATCTGTGTGCAACCAGCAACTGTGCATCACCATGGACAACATTTAATGGCACCACGGGTTTTTCCAGAACTGGAAGTTGGTTAAACATGCTTGGGATAAAAATTAGGTTATCTTAAATTTAATACAAAACTGAGGCTTTGGATACTTATTCAGGTATGTATGAGGTAATTGTGTCTCTGATGATGATGATGATGATGATGATGAACATTTATAGCAAAGATTTCAAAAAGCTTCAACAACGAAGTTGATTTAATTTACTCACAGCTCGGAATCATCAGAATGACTAACAAAGAATCTTTCATATACATAATTGTACATAAAAACCCAGCAGCTCTCTGGAGAACAAATCTACAGTGTCCATTTGTATTTCCTAGGTTCCACATGCTTTGTGTTCTCCAGTCTGTCTTCCAGGAACAAGAAAAGCACTAAGGGAAGGTTATCACACATGCTGCTATGACTGTATCCCCTGTTCTGAAGGAGACGTCTCCACTGTATCTGGTAAGCATCTCCTAGGTCTTTGGTAAAATATACAGTGTTTACTTTTATGTAGCTGGTGACCACTGTGTGATGAAAGTGCAAGTGATTACATTGTTTTTCTAACTTTACAATTGTCAAAATTGGCAAATATGATAGAAATACTCTTGATAAATAATTTGGATAAATATCACTTAATCTAGAGTTGAGAGCTAAGGGTCCAGGTGCCATGCTCGATAGGTATCTGGGCTCTGGGTATGTGGGTGGGGTCCCCTGGTGCAGAAAGAGATGGCTTGGAATAGAAAGCTGGGAGGTTTCAGGTAACCCTTGCACATAGGAGGTCACACTGGAGAACTGGAATGCTCTGAGACTGATAATGGGGTTGGCATCACTAGAGTGACGGTGTAATAAGCAACCACAAACAAAGTCCACTAGAGCAGTTGCAGTGCCAGAGGCAAGCATAAGAAATTTGGCAGGATATGGTTGGTAGAAGAAATACAGATCAGAATCACAGAGGAAACTGCAAGTCACAGGAACAGTTCCTGGGTCAGAGATTAGCAGAATGAAATGTTCAGGGTGTGATTGGCAAAGAACAATTGAAGGTCATAGTCAGAGATGCAGCAGCAAGTCACAGTCCGCAGAAGCAGTTACAGATTCAGAGTCATTACAACAACTGCAATGAAGCAGTTGCAAAGAAGGGAAACCAGCAGAAGCACCAACTATAGCTTGTGAGAAAATGCACAGGTTGAAATATGCAGATGATACATACTGTACAAATCTACTTGCATGTCTGATGCTGAGCTGTACTTGCAGAACTTTGAGTTAATGAGTGTTGAAATAGACATGTGCGTTTGCAGATCAGATGCTCAAGATGTACTGCAGAGATTTGTAGAGTTAATGCACACACTTCAGTATACAGATGGCATGCACAACTGCACTTGCAGGTCTAATGCTCAAGCTAAACTGCAGAGACTTACAGGGTTAATGCTCAACAGAAGGAAAGCACAGGTCTAATATATAAGCTGTGCTGCAAATGTTTACAAAGTGTATACTATTGTTATAGGAAGAAGAAGTTCACTGAGAGTGTCTTGAAGAAAAAGATTGGAAAGGAAGACTAGATATGCCTTGGCTATAGGGTTCCTTATAAACTCCCATTTCCTGTCTAGGAAGTCTGAGAGCCAAGCAATTTATTAAGTCCATGTAAAATAGATAATGGATAACAAAAAAAGAAACAAGTGACAAAGATGGTAAATTAAATGCACTTATGATTTTCAATTGTAAACCAGATATTAAGTAAACATTCCCATACTGCTCTAAGGCCAACACCGCCTGATTTAGTAAACTGTGGAAAAGGAAAAGTGGAGATGTTGCTCATAGCAACCAATACGATTTTAGGTGACATTTTCTAGTATTTAATAGGATAGTGAGAGCTATGGCAACATCTCCAATTGTTGTTTTTTTTTTACCAATTAAAGTTTATTGATTTTATAATGTAAAAAATATAACAGAAGCATGGGGAAGGGGTACAGAAAGGAAAAAAGGGGAGGGGAAGGGAGGGGAACATCGCATGAGACAACGTATATAAGTTCAGCCTTAAATAGCATCTCCAACAGGGCAGGATAAATACACCATAACATAGTAGCATTGATATACAAACATAAGCAGACTCCATAGAAGCACAAAAGACCTTATAAACTTGGCCGGGGCTAAAATGAACCAATGCCATTACCATGTGACCCAGAGATGAAATAGAGTACAAGGGCTAGGTCAGCGTTGGCTGACGCCTACTTTCTTCCTGCAGGTATTCCGTCCAAGGTAGCCACTGGAAGAGGGGGCAAGAAGCGGAAACCCGGTATTCAGCCAGCATTGTCTCCATTGTATGACTATAGGTAATTTTGGTAGTTATTTTAGGAAGTGCAGGAGGGTCTGGTGATTTCCACAACTGGGCTATAGCAGCCCTGGTGGCTATCAAAAAGTGTCCAAATAAATAGTGTTTTTCTCTGGGGAGATCTTCAGGGTAGAGATGCAGTAAAGCTATCTGTGGGGACGGGAGAATAGGGTGATTTAAAATTCTGGAAGCCAGCGAAAACACCTCTTCCCACAGAGGACGTATCTTAGGGCAGGACCAAAACACATGTAACAAGTCCCCCGTCAATCCACAACCACGCCAACACATTTTTGAAGTCGCTGGCCACATCGTGTGGAGTCTCGCAGGGGTAAGGTATAATCTATTCAGCATCTTAATGCCCATCTCGACATGGTTAGAGCATCTAGACCTTTTGAACATTTGGGCGGACAGTTTAACCCATTGTTGTGGTGAAATCGTAATACCCAGATCTCTTTCCCAATGAGGGTGCGGAGGGGCTTTACCCACCGGGGGATTCGCAGAAATTATACACTGATACCAAAAAGAGATGGCACCCGCACTACCTCCTGCCGATAGACGTTGCTGAATATTATCCGGAGGGAGTTGCAGAGTGTTGGGGACCTGTAATGTGGCAGACACCCAGTGGCTAACTTGGAGGTAACGAAAAACCCCAGAGGCTGGAATGTTATAACGGGTGACTAACTCCGAAAATGGGCGTAAGCGCTTCTGCGGCAATAAATGGTCCAACTGACACAGCCCCTGAGCCCCCCAACTAGCAACAGTAAAATCAGGTATAAACTGAGATAGGGCCGAGATAGGGAGATTCCTAGTGGGGAGAACTAAGTCGGTGTGGCGACCCAAAAACCGGTCCCAGAGTTGCAGAGAATCTTTCATGGAACGCAGGGGAGGGTCTAACGGAGGCCGATTTCGGCTAGGTAGCCAGAGCAGGTCTGAGAGGGATATAGATCGGAGTAGGCTAGCCTCCAATTCTACCCAAGGTTTCCGAGGCTCAGCGCGGAACCAGTCACTCAGCGGGGCTAGTAGGCAGGCCATATGGTAAGCCTCAAGGTCTGGCACACTCAGCCCCCCCAGCGTTTTAGGGAGGGTCATTCGCCGCAGGGCAATTTTAGGTGGCTTTGCTTTCCAAATATATTTAGACATAAGCTTGGAGAATCTATCGATATCCAACTTTTGAAGGAGGAATGGGATGGTTCGAAAAATGTACATGAGCTTGGGTAATAGTGACATTTTAAATGCCGCTATTCGACCTAGCCACGATACTTCGTGTAACATCCAGGACGTTGTCAGTAGGGAGAGGTGTGTGTAGAGGGGGGTGAGGTTTTCCGAGAGGACATCCTCCACAGCACATGTTATATGTAGACCCAAATATCGTAAGGATTTGTCTTTCCAGGCGTAAGAGAAAGTGCGCTGCAAAGAGGCTAAAGAGGTGGTGGGGAGATTAAGAGGAAGTGCTTCAGTCTTAGAGGTGTTTAATTTATAGTAGGAGACCGCACTAAAGCGATCTAAAATAATGTGAAGCTCCTTGAGGGCCGTTTCAGGATTGGTAACGAACAAAAGCACATCGTCGGCAAATAAGCATAGCTTATGTATAGTGTTGTTTATAGAGATGCCGGGGAAAGTAGGGGAAATACGGATCAGGTGGGCCAAAGGCTCCATGGTAAGGGCGAACATCAAGGGGGACAAAGGGCACCCCTGACGGGTACCATTCGTGATAGCAAAGGGGTCAGACAAAAACCCGTTACTAAAGACTCTCGCGCTGGGTCCCCGGTATAGTGCATCTATGGACTTGAGGATTGTACCCTGAAACCCAAAGCGGCTAAGAACTGCTCTCATATAATCCCAGTGCAGGCGATCAAACGCCTTTTCGGCGTCGAGCGAGAGTAAAATGAGGGGTGTGGAGGATTGATTAGCCCAATCCACTATATTTAAAACTCTACGGGTGTTGTCTGACCCCTGACGCCCCAAGATAAAACCCACCTGATCCGGATAAACGAGTGCAGGAAGAAGGGGGGCCAGACGATTTGCTACCAATTTGGCATAAAGTTTTATATCAGTGTTTAAAAGAGCTATAGGTCTATAATTGGTAACGTCTGTGGGGGATTTACCTGGTTTAGGGATAGTTACAATTTGGGCTTCTAACATTTCCGCTGGGAAGATGCCCGTCTCGGAAGCGGCATTGTAGAGGATGGTGAGAATTGGGGACAGCGTATCGGAAAAAGTTGAGTAAAAGTTATTGATAAAGCCATCCGGTCCCGGAGCTTTATTTTTAGGGAGAGATTTAATAGCTAAGGAGACCTCCGCTCGTGTCCAGGGGAGATTTAGGGCTTCTAAGGTAGTTTGTGTCAGGGAGGGTAAAGGGAGGGATTCTAGGAAACCCGTTATCAAATCAGGGGTAGGCTGCGGTGTAGATGGATCGCTCTGTAGATTATACAGGCCAGAATAATATGCAGCAAACGCATTAGCGATATCTCAGTCTGGAGAATACACAGGGGCGTATGGGGAAGTCTGGAGAATACACAGGGGCGTATGGGGAAGTCTGGAGAATACACAGGGGCGTATGGGGAAGTCTGGAGAATACACAGGGGCGTATGGGGAAGTCTGGAGAATACACAGGGGCGTATGGGGAAGTCTGGAGAATACACAGGGGCGTATGGGGAAGTCTGGAGAATACACAGGGGCGTATGGGGAAGTCTGGAGAATACACAGGGGCGTATGGGGAAGTCTGGAGAATACACAGGGGCGTATGGGGAAGTCTGGAGAATACACAGGGGCGTATGGGGAAGTCTGGAGAATACACAGGGGCGTATGGGGAAGTCTGGAGAATACACAGGGGCGTATGGGGAAGTCTGGAGAATACACAGGGGCGTATGGGGAAGTCTGGAGAATACACAGGGGCGTATGGGGAAGTCTGGAGAATACACAGGGGAGTATGGGGAAGTCTGGAGAATACAGGGGAAGTCTGGAGAATGCATGGGGAGTAGGGGGAAGTTTGTAGAATACAAGGGAGTAGGAGGAATGTGTGGAGAATACATAAAATCACTCTAATACATACAAAGGCTTTTGTAGATATTTATTACATTTTTACACCAACTAGAAATATTTGACTTTTGAAATGTGTAAGTGATTACTTTGCAGGACACCCATACGCAAACACTGGTGACACAGGGACCGACCCCCTGGCGACGCAGGGACCACCACCTGGCGACGCAGGGACCACCCCTATGCTTTTTACTTTTCTCGCTGAAATGATTTTTCAAAAGTAGGCAACTATGTTCTAAACTGAGCACTACCTTCTAATGAAAATTCAATCGAGATCTGATGAAATATCTACTTTCAAATCTGGACACCTTCTCCTTTATTATTTATGGAAATAATAGATAATACATTTACTTCACATATAAAGCAGCATCCTGGGTCAGAATTTTTTGATGGAACATTTAGGTTGGTTGATAAAATGACATATAGAATATTCATTTTCATACAGCTATTGACATCACAAACCTGAGACCATTATTTCTCAGGATTAAAACTGATCATCCACTTTTAAAGATTCTCCTTCCAAATACTAACCCAACTTTACTGCAGTATATAGTCCCCGTCATTATCACCTGAGGTAGAACCCCAGTGTCCTGCACCGTCACAGGATGATAACTGCAGCACCATAAATTCCAGGAACCCAGACATTCCACATAACATACTGGTTCTAGGAATAGGACTGCAGCTACACTGTATAAAGCATTTGTGTGGACTGCAGATTATTTGAATAAAAGCAGAGTAATAAAGGCTGACAACCAACCTGTTTGATGTAAATGCTGGCACACTGCTATTTTAAACATGACTTTACAGTCTTGCAATCTGGCATTATGACTTGCAGTGAGTTCCAAGTCTGTTCACCAGTCAGATAAGATCAGTGCCTAGACAAATACACCCCTATGTCTCTTTCTATATTTACCTTCAGACAAGAGCTTTCTGGGAAAACATTAAATCATGTGACTCCTGTTGGCATGAGGCAAATTACACTAGTCTGTGCGCTTTGCAGCCATGGATTTCATGTAAGCCGTTAAAGATGAGTGCTGTAATGAGGAAACACTACTGTATATAACATCCTGAACGTCAAGAAACCCTGAAACTACTGGCAAGAGGATTCACAGGGATCTAGATCACATCCCTGCTGTATCTTAGGTCCCATTCATGCATGTGGACGCCACTGCTCCCTGCCACGCACCCACGCAAGTAATTTACGATCACAGGAACCTACATCAATATTTCCGCACCATCCACACATAAAATGGGACAGTGCCGAAGCCTGGATAGTACACAAAGGCTGAAACCATCCATTACAACTAGTACATCACCCCTCTCTCACCTTGCCCACACGCTGTACGTATCCTGCCCAGACCCATCAGAAACACTTCCTTTACGGAAGTCTGGATAACGGAACTACATTGTGCGTACGCTGAAAACGATTCGAACAGGTCTGGTCCCTGGCTCGGATTCTTATCAAATACCGCTACGTACGGAAGTCTGCTGAAAAATGGCACAGGGCACGTGCACTACCATTATCCCCGCAACGGTGCTCTGCTGACCGATGCTGCGCTACTTACGGAAATCTGCCCCCACTTAAGAGGGGCGTTCCCATATGCTTCATGCATAGGAGATACGCAAGGGGGGTGGGCATAGGCATGTAAATCATACAGTAAGGACTTGGCTAAACCCTTATGTACAATTCAGTAAGAATAATTGTAGGGTCCAGGTGACGGATCCACAATGGAGGGGGTCCCTTGCTCTCCTACACACAGGGTTGTGGATCACAAATTCTGCACGATAACGAGGCTACTGTACAGAATATACGGGCAAGTATGAATCTGGTCCTCAATATGTTATTGTGGTCAAAATACATTAGTATCCCGTATTCACATTGCACCACAAAGTGTCAGCAGTGACATAGAGAGAGCATCTCACATCACAGAACACGCCAATAACAACAATATACATAGAACATAAAATACAAGGCATCAAGCGACAAATAGGCAAACAACAATAGGGTACAAGGGGAGTTATATAGCATTACACTCAAATGTAATCACTTTATAAATCAAGTCCAGAAAAACGTCTGCACGTTAAAGCCTCTGCACACAACGCAAACACCAAGTTGCCAGGGAAAACACTGCGTGTTTATGTAACTTTCCTTTCTTACTCCATACAAAAATCCACCCAAGGAAGTGGCTGTCAAGAGGCCACTGAACGCCAGTCACTAACTGTATTCTGTGCTTCATACAATTGTCAATGAACAGCAGCACTAGCTTCACGCGCAAGACTGGGAACACAACAGAACAATCATTACATCATGCTATGAATTCATAGAAAACAAAAGCTGTGCAATCCACACGTGTGTGTTCCCAATGACTGCTCTATTGTTCCTGGATTAGGATTCTTCAAACCATCACATGTGCAATAATAAGAAAAAAACAACAACAACAACAACTGATGAATAACTGAGGCAAATTTAGAAGTAGAACAAAAAAAAATGTCGAAAAAATTTTTTTTTTTTTTTTTTTAAAGACTACTCCCCTCAGACTAACCCTAAAACAACCATCCCCGCAGCCTCACCCTAAAACTCCCTTTCACACAGCCTAACCCTCCCCTTTCCCGTAGCCTAACACAAAAATTCCCCAGAGAATGTTCCTTAAAGCGTTTTTGAAGAATGAATGGGTAACTATGCCGATCAATATACTTACCCATTAATTAAAAAAATAAAAAATTGCAGTATTTTCAACATAGAGACAATTTTTCGGTGGCCACTCCCACCGGCATAAACCAATGGCGTGGTATATAATATATAATGGGGCCAGAAGCTTAGGGTGTATTATAAAGTAAAGCTGCAATCATTAGTAATAATAAGTTACCAGGCCCAGAATTGTTGTTTTCCTTTGATGGTTCTGAGCAGTTTAGTAATCTCCTATTGTTGCTTTTACCACAAATTTAAAGCATAATAAATAATTGATTACATTGTTTGATTGGTTGATTGAGCATGGCATGGTCTTTCCCGTGTCCCATGGAGGCATTGGTTTGGAATGCTATAACAATTATGGGCTGGATCTAGACTTCTAAAAAAGGGCGTTTTCCAATCACTAGTATCAGAAATTGTTCACTCTCGGAAAGTAGCATATGTGTGAATGCCGCATCCCAGGATCCTCGGCATCCAGGGTTTGGTCCTGGGACCATTTTAGATGGAGGGGGGTGGTAATGCTTCCACTATGTGGGGGATGAGGGTGGGGAGGTATACTGACAGTACAGAGAGGGTGAGCTAAGCGCCCCTCATACTATCCAGACTTCCACACTGTCCTCGACTAGAGTGTGGATGGTGCAGAAGTTGTAAAGATGGAGGAAGACGGTCCAGATTCCTAACTTTAATTATTACTACTAGGCCTTACAGCCGCAGACTTCGTTGTATCAGGGCTTCCCCTGCCCGACACCTAATTTACATGACTGCCTCTATGGCAGAGATACGACCATTGTAAATTAGGTGTCTGCCCCTTTTGCGTACTGGCTGCCAGTATTCAGGCGTAAGAAGATTGTGCGAATTCACAAAAGATAGATGACGGGAATTACACATGCGTCGTACCTAGTTGAGGATCTACCCCCATGTCTTAATCCTCTATCTATGGAAATATGTAATCCAACAGAGAGAAATAACTGGGGCCTTGCACATGCAGTTAAATAGTTACTCCCTTATAATAATGGTTTACTTGAATAAGAGGCTAATTCCTGTTCTTGAGAGGCTGAATGAGAAGAAAAGTGGGATAAACAAGAAGTATTTCACTTATGGCTGTAATCATAAATCGTGAACACAACAGCCAGGCAGATGAATGAAGAAGGTGGATGGATATGAATAGGGGAAGGGATTAAGCATCTGCATTACAGAACAAAAGTCAAACAACAAGAATAGAAATCAAACACAACACGATGATAACGCCCAGTATCAGTATTATACGAAATATACAACTGTAAAGCAGCTCAGGATAAACAGACCAAGTCAGGTGTATATAATGATCCATATACTTGTATAATGTCTTCTCAGATTTTCACTTGGACCATGTCACATAAAGAGCACACAATTTGCAATATTATTGTGCCGAAGGGCAGTATCCAGACTGCGATCCGACACCCAACTTCTAACAAGCAGCTTGCGGAAGTTGGGTGTCTGGAACAAAGTTCGCAGATATTAAGCATCCGATCTGGTTCAATACGGAATTCAATTCCCTACAGAAAGAGAGCCATAGGACGGGGCGTTACTTCACATCTGCATGCCTAAACCTAAGACAGGGGGCAGGGATAGGCAATAATACAGTGGGCGGGGATAGGCATGCTAATGAACCAGAGGGGGGTGGCAATAGGCACTTCCATACAGATCGGTGAGCGGACGAACGCAGATCCGTATGAAGATAAAGCAGGGTAATGGTTGAGGATTTAGACAAAAGTCCACATGGGAGAGGGGAGATACATAGGAGTTCACTTCCCTTTTCCGTGTGGACTTCCAGACCTCTGCATTACGGAATACACGTGGAGGTCCAGGTACAGCCCACAATTATTAACTTAAATAATAAAACAATTCTCTCATCATGATTTAATACTGATGACAGAACTTCAGGAGGGGAGAAGTCTTAGAGAATACTGTTCATATATTTGGGTTTTATACTGTCTGAAAGATATAGATCTGTATGCAGGTCTCCCTAGACAGGTATCCCTGGAATGTGTATACTGAGACACTGCTGTTTAGTATATAGAAAACATATTTTTTTTAAAAAAATCTGGGTTATTATGATAACATTCAGTATTTATTTTGCAGTGTATAATGTGTATCTGCTACACATACATTAAACAGGTTTCAGCTCCTATGCTGGGTACACACTGGAGACTTATCTGATGATTACATACTAATATTATGTTCTGTCCCACAATACTGAAACTGCATCACATGGAGGGAGAGGATTCTGAGAGCTCCTAATTTTCCAGATCAGTGATGGTCAGAGGTCTTCAGCATTCTTTACGGTCAAGTACTAAATGATTCAGCAGTGAATGGCTTCAATGATCGGAAACAGAATGACACCTAATGACGGATCATTACTAAAAATCCCAGTGTGTTCCCAGCTTTAGGGACTCTCATTTTTAGAGTTAGGACCACCATATGCAGAAAGGCCTTGAGGGTGGCTGGTGGCTTATCATATATATGCGCAAATATGTGTAACGGACATTACTGCGTTTCATTTTACAGATAGACCATATAGTCTGTTACTGGTTTATGGCAGTGTTGCGGAGGCATTTTTTTCCTTTGTTTCTGTAGCTAGCAGATTAACCCCGGCCTTTCTACATTTACCTATAAATTGATTGAGCAACTTCCATTCTGTGTTTGTACTGTTCCCAGCTTTAGATCGGTTGTTGAAAATCTAGGTGGTTCTGTAACAGGTCCTCAGTATACTTAAATATCCTATGTGAATATAGAGCCATGGCTAGAGAACCCACCACATCCTCTAGTTTAGCACTTCAGACCAAGGGCCGTATTCAGAGATCCGTTTTTTTGTGAATTTCCGTGCGTATTTTTAGGATCGGATGAACTGCACATGCATAGTAACTTTACGTACATAGCTTACGTTGACTGTACGCATGGAAGTGCCTAACTGATGTACAAGGGAATCGCACTTGGGGACATACACACAAAAATCAAACATACGGAAAAATTAACATAAAAGTGGGTGGGGAGAGGCACGTCCGGGAGAGGGGAGTGTCAGGGTTGTTGGTGGGTGTTTCCTTGCTCCGTTCGTGCGTATAGTTGCATACTTTTAAAAAACGGATCTCTGAATATGGCCCCAAGGCTGTGATTTGGAGGCAAGACACTGGAACGGATAGTCACACAGCTCTGCTGCCTTCACCCTTCCAGCCTTCATATAGACATAGAACCCGCAGAGCATTTTTTTTCATTATTGTTATTATTTTTTAAGTCCTTTGTTTTTTTAAGATAGTGAAATAGTAAAGTCACACATAAGCAAACAGATATTCACAGTCACAGGCTATTCAGTAAGCAGCACACAACATATTTTCTCAGGGACTCAAACCATGATGCATTAGCTGTACAAAGAACAGATAGAGGAAAGTAGGGTGGGGGGAGAAGGTAACTGACATACTACCAGCTGGAAAAGTATGGGAGGGTATGTATTCAGGGGGGTTCCCTGTGGTTCCAGGATTAGCAACAACTCTACTTGGAATGGTGTGAAATGGGAAAAAAGGTGGAGAAAGGGGGAGAGAAGAGGAGGATCTGCAGAAAGAAATAGACCCATGAGTCTAGGTGCATCTCACCCAAACACTCAAGTTCAAGGATAATCTTTGTTTCTGCTAATTACTTCTGTGAATTGGAGGTTAAGAAACAGGCATTGCACACAGGGCCGGCGGAACCCGGTAAGCGCG